>JAIUCT010000027.1:188261-231689 GCA_021307375.1 Tetraneura akinire
AATAAATATTGTTATTCAAGATTGGCGGACCCTACTCGTGAAAACAGGACGTCACGCCGCCGCCGAGACACGCGGAGACCGAACGAACGAACGCGTGTTCGATAACGCGCGGACCGTAGTGTAGCACGCGGCAGTCGCCGACCGCGTACCGTCCAAGATAGTTTTCGACGGTCGATCGTTCATCGTCCACAGCAGCACAGACGACAGGTACCTATATAATACCAGTATTATAAAAGAAATATTGTTTTTGTTTTTTTTTATATGTTTTACGATAAATATTGATAACGATTATCTTGAATTTTATTTTTTAAATTATATTTAAAATACGAAAACGTAGTTTATTGCAATCGCGTATAACTTGTTTTGTTTTCATCGTCGAATGTTCGTACGATAATAATAAAGTTATATTACGCCGAACGACAGAACACGTTGCGTAGAATAAAAATTTAAAAAAATTATATTTTTATTGATAATATCGTTGAATTTACTACACGTAACATACGTAAGATACGCGACAACTACAAAAGCGCGCGCGGAAAAAACGCATCGCTGAGAGCGTACCTGCTACCTGTACGTTTTATTTTGTCTATATGTGCACGTGTATAGTTTCGGAAAAGAAAAACGTTTCCTCGATCAACAGGTGTGTCTTTTTCGAGTCGACGCGTGTATACTTTTTTTTGTTGAAAATACAAATCATTTTGACCAACAGGTAATAAAAATTCAACATCACGACGCAATATTTTACTATATAGATAATAATATTATGAAATTTTTGAACGCGGACAAAATCAATAAGTATATTAAAAACTGATTACTGATCAATACAATATTATCATGTCACATTTAGTATGAACGTAAAACGCAGTTGAAAATTTTAATATTTCAAAATAAAAATAAATTTGCATTATAGTTAGTATAATTAATTAATTAATATTATAATATTCAAAAGTCACGTTTATAAAACGTAAACGAAATCAAAAATTGAAAATGTTATCTAAAAGTTAGATTTTTTAACCTAACTTGTTGTTGTCTAATAATTAATAAGTATATTAATACACATAATAACTTTATCTCCGAATAATAATATAGTAAGTATAAATATTTAGATACGACTATACGTTACTTTTTTTTTTCTAATCTATACGTATTACAAATTTTAAGTTATTGTTCGTATTAAATTTTACACAATAATGACCTATGCGAAATTAATCACTCCCGAGTCTTTTCGGGACACACGGTATACGCAGTGATAAATTCAGATATATTTTTCAGGGGGACGAATGTAAAACAGTGTATTGTTTAAATAAACGCACCATAAATAATAGAAAAATTGTGTTATATTTATAATTTAAGAATATATCACGAAAAAAAAATATAATTTAGTTTAAATTTAAATATTTCATTAAATACATTTTAGACGACGATTTTTCCTATATATTCGTATTATCCGGTGACTGGTATAATATTTATAATATAAGGTATTTGATATTTGAAACTCCAAATATTTATCTATGCCGGGTTTTCAATTTTACAGATAAACATTATAATATTTTGTACTTGATATCTGCAGTTGAAAAAATTATATAAAAAATTATTTAACTTCTATATATATCGGGGGGTGAATAAAATTTTAGAGGGTCTTTTGCCCTCCCCCCAGAAGTTAACGCCTGATTTCGACGTTGGATATATGCGAAAATTCGTAATCGCATATAAGTTCACGTCGATCGTTTCGATTATAATATTCGTGTTCGACTTCATACGTGCGTATATTTAAAAAAAAAAAAAAAAAAACTATACAATATGCGCTCGTGCTTTATTCGTTTTTATCTTCGTCCTAAGCCCGTTCGTTTGTTGTCGAGAGCCGACAGAGTTTAGGCACGCGATTTTCAATCCGTTTTTTATTAGATTTTTAATATTTTTATCTAATCGTGCACTTCATGATAATATTATACACACATACGTTGTGGCGAGAAAAAAAATTGTAATAATATAAAAATCGCAATTTTCTATTAACGACTTGTGCAATTGCGTTTATTTATGTAATATGATGATAATAATAATAATAAGTCATGTGACATAATATTGTTATTATTATTATGTTTTAAGTGAATAAACTGCGTTTTGGTGAAATTTTGTTTTTGTTCGCGCGCGCTTCTGCAGCCCACACGCGACGGATTTTTCTACGCGGATTGTTTAGCGAGACGACATAATAACGCGTTTTATCGCGTTCAAAAAACTAATCGTAAATTATAATTTATTTAGTAAACATTACGAGAAACCGACCAAGTTTTTACATACACTATAGTTATGTGTTGGCCATATTATTATAGCGTTCAATGGATTTATAATTTATTTCATCAAAACAATTCGTATAAATTTTACAGATAATTGAAATATTAATTATTAAATTACAAACAATACGTCATATTATATTATTATGTAGGTACATAATCCATATTGTTTTGTTATTCCGATATTTATATATTAATTTAAAAATGAACTAAAAGAATGAATTCATTTTAATTACATTTACTTCAATATTACCTACGTATGTATACCACTCGTATTTATTTAAATAAATTTAATCAACTTCTCCGTTTTCGCGGTTAAAATTTTTTAATGGATATAAATTATTTATTACACCTACCTATTGAGTTATTATTACGATAAGTTACGAAATAACGATGTTCATATTATTTAACCTGTTATTATTGAAACGAAAACAAAATAATTTATCTAACAAATGACAATAGTTTTGGCATACCAATATACAAATTATAAGTTAGATAAAACTTATAAAAATTGTTTATTAATTTTTATTCAAATGGATTATTACTAAAAGTCAATAAACCTATGTTATCTCTATTTAATTCGAATAAATAACTCTTAAATAAACAACAATATTATATTATTATGTAATATGTATGTATATTTTATGTAAATATTGAATTATACATAATATTATACTTTGATAAACTTTTGATTACTTGTTAGTTTAAAATGGATGAATTGAATTTTAATAATGTTGTAAATGATTTGATACTATTATAATAAGGTAAAACTGTTCGTATTAAATTATAATTTATAATTAATAATATTCAAAATTATATTTTTATTAGGTAATATTTAAATTGAATTGTAAAAATATAGTTTTGAATATAACAATGGGTACTGAGCAGACGGTTATATTTTATATTGTTTTATTTGGAGTTTTTTTAAAATTATTTTCAATGCATCACATCTATCTTATCTATGACTATGATATATTATATTTTGTATAATATAATTTTTAATTTTACGAATTTCTTATGACGTCACTTCCTATCTTTAGTATTTATTCCAAATTATACTGATATAATATTATTATTCATACACAAGTAAAAATAAAATAATTATGAATTATGCATTTATAGATATTTTTTTACTTTACCAAAAGCAATAATATATATATAAAAAAAAATATGATAAAGAAATGATAAAAAGCTCTACAAATAATCCTCTAAGCATAGATTAATAAATAAGTAAGTCGATTTAATTTTAAAACCTTTTCAATACAAATGAAACGCAATAAAAATAAAGTTTATATAACCTAACTTAACGTAACTTTTATAGTTGGGACGTAAGGCGAAAAAGAAGAGAAAGATACTTTAATTATTTAAATAATAATTTAATTTTTTTAAGGAATCAAAAATAACTTAGGTGAAGATTTTTCATTTTACATAGAACATGATGTACAAAATAATATATATTTCAGAGTAGATATTTTTTATTTTTATTAATTGCAACATTGCGTCTAAAAAGTTGATGGTAAAAATTATATTTTATAACGTTCAACTGGGTTCGTTAGCCTCACATACACGAGAGTAATGATAATGAAAAATATTTGAAAAATGTCCAATATCTACGACTTACTTAATTATAAATTAAAGGGTTAAATAATGATTCTATAAACGTGTAAGAAATGTAATTATAAATTGTCATAATATAGTGCTTCTCGCTTCTGTATTAGGTGATAGAATCAATCAATCATGATGTTAATATTTTTGTAATTAATAATAGAATAAGTGTTTATAAACTATACATATAGCCATTATTGAATATTATACTGTTATAATGCATTTAATGAGATAAATATTTAATGGTATTTAATGGTGTGTTGAACGAAATCAGTGTTTTGAAGATATTACATAGGAAATACTACAAACAAACATCGTGTAATTATAATGATAATGTAACGTTATTGTTTCTACTGAATAATAATATTTGAACCGTAAGAATAATAATAATTTATATATTCAACGAAATTCTTGTCTTGTTGTCATTACACACCTATAAACCGAGATTATTATAACGATCCATTCATTAGAACATTACATTATTATTACGATTATTATTTTTACGATGTAAAAATACGAAAAACATTAAGGTCATTGAACAATGGACGATATTCTATATTTTTATCGCAAATTATTATCATCGATCGGTGGTCGTGAAAAAAAAAAATAAAATAAAATAAAATTATCGAAATAAGTAGATTCGAAATCTGTGTGATCGTGTGTGGTTTATTTTGTATTTCTTTATAGTATACAAACTCGAAAAACACAATATAAAAGAGTATCATCGTCGGAGGTTCGATGTGTTACCATTTGCCGAGGGGAAAAAAAATGTATTCTGTGACGTCAGAGTGGAAAAAGTAGAAACAAACAAGAAATTTCCGTTCTTAGAATTCGGACGTCATGATGATGTTATTGTATGTATATACAGTAACTACGTGGACAGTGTCGATTATTATTATCATTATTATTATGTATAGTGGGCCGTTATGACCGACCGCTAGGATCGACGAAAAAAATAACTATAAATAAATGGAAAAACGTAAGAAAAGAAACGAGAAAAATCATCACAACGCGTATATTGGACGGTGGAAAATTATTGTTTTTTTATCATTATTATTTTTATTGCTAACATCGATAACGGTCTAATGTTAATAATTGTTTTTACGTTACTTATAAATATTATTACGACTATCGCATTGTATGGCGAATTTCAGTTGCTCATATAACAATATGATTATAAATACAGATGAATTAAATATGACAAGTGCAACGAGAATAGTGAGGGTCCTTTTTTTTTTTTTTTGATAACCGCCGTCTATTATCATTGCTGTCATTATATTATAGACAAGAGACGGAGAAAGTAGAACGGCTCTTGCAGTATTATATACGTATACATTGTATTATATAGTAGTTCATCATTTGAAGAATACAATATAACGTGTGTAGAAAAATTTAAAAATAATTTTCTTCGAAATACACCAATTAAAAACGAGAGTTTAAACGTATACCGTGTAATAATATTTCGTGAATGACTATCATGATACGAGTACAATATATCATATTAACAGTGTACACGAGTCACGAAAAATGTGACAACGTTCGTATCGATGAAAAAATAAATTAATTAAAAAACCAATAACATACCTGATATAATATACCTAAATTTACTAAAAAAAAAAACCAAAAAACACACCCGTTTAAATCTCCGTACTGTGCGTGTTTTAAGTTTTTAATTCTATTGTATTGTAATGCTTCAAGGCATAATAAGCACATTGGCAGTTTTGTAAAAAAAAATTTAACAATTTATTTTTATATAAATATATTAGAATCAAAGTATATAAGTGTTCTAATATTTTTTTTAAAAAAAATATTATGCGTACAGTATAATAACAGCCTAATACTTAAGAAATAAAGAATATTTGAATACTATATAATATATTCGCATTTAATGCTCATAACTAGAATATTACACGCACTAAACGTATTTAAAATAAATTTTTTCATTAATTTTTTTTTATATTATAAAGACTTAACGTCTACAATTTTTTAGTAAAAAAATATTTATAGGGTACCTACTTTTTAAAATCATTTTTTTTTTAAATTAAAACATTACGTTATTTAGTAATCATTAAAATCTATACGTTTGTAGTCATAAATAGATTATTAGATACATACCATTATATTATGTATTATTGATATTCAACTTTTTATGATATTAAAATTTATTTTTTAAATACTTATAAAATACTCATAAAATACTTTAAAATTGTATTCATAAGAAAACAGTTTTTTTTTTTTAATGTAAGTATACTCGTATTTAAATATTTGCACATTGCACTCGAATACGTTTTTACAAGACTGTATACCAATAAGGTACCTCCTACATGGGCTATACAGTACAAGTACAATATCTATAATACTCTTAATGCATTATTCAATAAAAAGTAAATACGAATAAATTAACATTTTGCTTTAGTTGAATACACGGGTTGGTTGACCGCGAGACAAAAATAATAATATTATGTGTAATATTATCATTTCACGTCAATAATATAATAATATATTATTTTTATTATTATGTATAGTCGTTGTGAACCGCCGAACGGAAACGTACGATTTATTTTATTTTTTATCGATTTACTTAATTGACGTGACATAATGATAATAATATAATATAGTATAACTTAATCTTAATGAAATTCAAATGTAATACGAGTATATAATACATTATGTAAAATACGTCAATATTAAAGAATGTAATAATTCTGAAATGCATTTTTATGAAACTCATTCATAAAAATGTGAAACGTTTTATAATACCATGAATGAGATATTTATCTATTATTCATAGTCAATAGTAATTCGATCGTTAATATACCGAGGGATAATATTCAAATTACACAACTACCAGTTGGGTATATTATGTGATTTTTGGCCGGATGTTCGTGTTATTTTAAATTTGGATTACCTTTTAAACTTTTAATACACCTTTTTGGTTGGTAGTTTATTGTTTGAACATATAAAAATGTGATACGATCGAAATAGATTTACGAACGGTCAAATTTATATCTGAAAATATTTCAGTACGTCTGGTAAATTTACACATATTATTTTAAATTGAATATTTTTTTTTTTAATAATTTACTCGCGAGTAGTTTTCTGAAATGGAAAAGAAAGTATAAAAATCATTTTTATAATATTGTAATAATATACCTAAATTAAAAAATATTTATATTATACACGAGTACATCGAATATACTGACATGATTATTATAAAAAAAAAAAATTCGTAATTTTTTTAAATTTGTAACGGATATGATGATATAGTGACACTCGCACTCTGTTTAATTTTTTCAACTTCATGACTTGCGGAAACATTATATATTATAAGCGTGATACTTACATAAAAAAAAAAAAAAAATGGATCTATAGTTTGGTTTTGTATATGTATAAAAAGTTAATGCGTAGGCTATTACTGTTTGTGTCGTTTTGTATAGAGGAACAGTCAGGTTATTTTTCGACGGCTATTATTTTAAAGAGGAAATAAACATTTAACATAATATAACGGTTTAAAGCGAAATGTAAAAAAGCTGCTGAGATGAAACTTTCAAATGGGTGATAAATTAAATACACAAAACTTTGTTTAACACGTTATTCCATTGGGATTAAAGTGTTTAGCGGTTTTTAAAATTAGATTTTCGAATAAATCGTAATTAGCGCGTGTGCAAGTTTTAATAATACGAGTATGGAATGAATTCGTTTTACCATAAAATTTATTATTGTGTTTTATATTTTTATAGTAAAAATGTTATACCATTCATTATATAAATAGTGTCGCTGTGATTATAAATTATTATATCATATATTTTATATACAAAATTTTAACATTAATTTGAATCACATATTTTATAAATTATATAATTTAAAATTAATATTTTTGTAATCATAGCAAAATATATTTTAATATATTTTATATTTACATTCCGAGCATCGATTGAAACAAGATTATGTTTGATCGTTTGATGTAATATCATTATTGATAACGTGTAAGTATTATGCTATAGTATATAGATATTGATAAAAGTTATCAATAGTTATCAAGTTATTTCTATAATTATTACTTTCGTTCTGAATTATATGGAATCCTAAACATAATCCTTTTGCATTTTACCGAATTATGTATATAAAGCAATCAATTTCAATCGTAAATAAAAATAAACTTACAATTTATATAAATATTATTATCCGTTCATAAAAAATAAATATTATGTTTCAATGTACCTAATTTATTTTAGATAAAAGTGTTTAATTCAAAATGTCAATAATCAACTTTTTTATTTGTACTTATACGAGTACAATGAAAAGAGTAATATAGAGGGTTTTAAAATTTTTGACTTATATTTTTAATTTTTTATACCTTATTAATTATTTTTTGTTCGTACCAAATATAAAATAATCTATTCTCATCTTATAAGACCATATAGCATTAAATTGTATGCGATTATAAACAGCTTATAAGACAGGAAATTTTGAATTTTCAGCGTCTATAGAAATTTTCAAAATAAGAAATATCTTGTTTTATTAAAACATGTTATTAGTTTATTACATTCAAGGAGAATGAATATTTTTATATCGCTTTTTTAGTGGTGTTTATTGTTTACTTGTAATTAATTGTGTTAAATAATGTTATATTATATGAATACACTAAAATCTCGATAGGAAATTTAATGTATAGTATTAAAATTTCAAAGGCATTTTATTTATTTATTCATAATTCGACTTATCTTGTTGCAAGTAGTATTGAGAGTTCGCTGTATGTATATTAATATCGTATTATATATTTCTATAAATAACCGTATATAACTTGTAAGTCAAATTGGGATATTAATATTCGTGTGCTGTATATTATGTTTCGTGTCAATTCGTAAATATTATTTAAACAACTAATTTCCGGCGTTTTAAACGCCATTTTTTACATTTGGAATTATTATGAAATGAAAGTGAAGAGTCTGAAAAAATAACAAGTACAACGATTTTACTTTTATCAGATTTTTATTTACTTTGAGATTAAATAACATTATTATACTGGCCTGTGCAATGCGATGAAAAGCGTTGGAAAACGAAAATTCCTTTTATAGCTAAACATTAAACGACGGAAAATCGCTAGTTGATTAATTATTATTATTATTATTATTACGGTTAAATTGATCTTTTGATAATATACAATACAAAAGCCAATATTAAATGTTATAAATATACAATTAATATCCCACAATACACATTTAATCAAAATAGTTTAAATCGCATTCACTTGTTGCCTGCTTTTATATTATGGTTTAAGTTGTTATATTATTCAATACTTACCACTTACGTTATAACCTGCAAAGCGTTATTTATTGAAACTCCCGAAGATAACAATAAAGTATTGTAATTATTTATAATGTATTCAAATAGTCTATACCGGTATTATATTCTATATTTTGAAAACTCCACGCTTTTACTAAAATCAGAACATGTTCCGTATAAGTACTTTAGTTTATATAGTTATAATACCTAATCAAAATAATATTAGACATACGTTCATTTTTTTATTTATCGGATTACATTTGAAAACTAACCGAGAGTAATCGATTCGACACTAGTTAAAATAATATTATATAGGCACATCTGCTTTGGTAAATATTATTTGTTATGAATATTATAAATAAATCAACAATATAATATTTGTTTATTTACATTATTATAATTATAGAATACATTATATGCATTACATAATAATGGTATACATATATAATCCGTATGATAACTTAAAATATTGTGTAAATTATAATTATATCGAATTTTAGGCGTATATTTAAATTCGTTCAAATTCAAAATTATTAGTTTATCATTAAATATTTGGCAATAATTGATCACTACAAATTGTAAGATCAACATGTTAAATAAATAAATATTATATATATATATATACATATATAATAAATAAATGATTATTATTGACATCTTTAAATTATATAAAAAAAAAAAAAATAATGTTCATTAAACGAAAATCTTATTTTAATTTTAAATATTATAATAAAAAGTACAGTTGAATTTATAAATTTAATTTATATAAATGAAGGTACTGGATCCCCCCCCCCAGAACCACTGTGATGATCCTTATTTTTATATTAATTTTGTTATTCTTATTCAGTAAATTTGTAATTTATTGTTTATTATAAATAGGGAACAAATTTTGGACCCCAGAATTTTGTTCAAAATGTATTCCATTTATACTATTAGTTATTTAAAATATCAATTATACGCAGGATGTACTTATAGGTTTATATAATTTTCACCCTATAAATATAAATTAAATTAAATTTATAATTTATATTATAGAGCTTATCACATTTATATAAAATATGCAATATATCAGATAAATATTAATATTAATATTTATCTACTATTAATAATTAATAAATTAGATAATAGTTTAGTTTGTTATTAGAACTATTATATTATATTTATAGGCAATATAAAAAATAAAATAATTGTGTTTAGTAGGGTTGTGCATTATTTTAGAACGAGGTTTTAAATGTGTTAACTAAAATTAAATATTTGATTGTCAATTTTTATATAACATATACGATATACCTATTATAATTTATAAACAAGTGCCTACGTAATAAATAATATTAACGAAAATAACAAGTAATGATTGTATGGTTATGGTAGGTATAGTACAGGGGGTACTTGAAAATATTCCTTAACAATTTTTATATAATTGAATGTAAATCGTAAAACAAACTTTTTGAAGTATTATTGTTCGTTTGTATGACATTTACAATATATATATGAGATTTATACGGAAGTTTTGAAATATTATTCTTATACTCACAGCTCAACACAGTGATAATGGAAAAATATGTTAGGTATTTTTAAATTAATAAATTTTTTCTCAGTTGAGAATTATAAATTAAATAATTAATAATACTTAAATAATAAATAATAATCGTGTAACATAACATAATATATAAAAAATAAATAAATAAATATTATAATAATTCAAATATAATATTATTTGTTATGTTAGTTAAAATTAATATATAAAAAAAAAAAATTAATTTTGAAAAAAAATAAAATACATAAAGCAATGAAAAATCTGAGATTTGTTCAGTATAAAAAAAAATAATACTTTCAATAAAAATTGTTATTCGGTTTATAAATAAGTAATAATAATAATTAGATTTGCTGTACATCCGTTTACACCGCTTTCTCGTCATAACCTTTTCAATTGAATTGTAATAAGTAAAAAATGTAATAATATCTGACATTCATGACGGACGAGATGATGCCATAATGGTAGTTATTTTTTATTCACGCTGTTGAATTATCATAAAAATGAAATGATACCTATTTTAACATTATATTACAGTAATCGTCGGATCATTTACATTTTATAGTCCTATTCATTTTTTTTTTTTTTTTTTTTTTTTTTTTTTGTTTTTTTATTTAACTGACGAGTCTGAATTATAAATTTCCTAAACGTTTCTGCTCTAGGTAGAATAATCTTCAAGGAAAATTTAATTTCACCATTTGGAAACACGAATACATAACTTAAAATGTATTGTTTAGTGTTTACTGGTTCATTTAAATTTTTATTCGTTTATAAATTTCATGTGGTCATGACTATCATATATGTATAAAAAAACATAATTTATTATAAATAAGTAATATATTCACGGGGTGCATAGGCGCAATTTGAATTTTATATTTGGGGGTGAGGCTAAAATTTTTTTTAACTTATATTTTCATACACATTTGTCAATATATAACCCCCCTAAGCCTCCTCTTATTTGCTCCTCTATTAACTCTCAGCATATTATATCATAAATCAACGAATTACCTAACCTCCCAGATAAGGAACGAGTAAAATTCGATGATATCATTTTGTTTAAATATATAATATTATATACAATATACTCGTATGTACCTATATATTATGCGAAAATGCGTAAAAACAGTTTTGTCAAGAGTGTTTTCAAGTTTAAATGATTGCATAAAATACGGCTTAAGTTCGTATTCGTTTTACACGGAAATCCTTTCCATATTATTACAGTTTTATTTTTCGTTGTCTACTCGACCGGATCACTTCGAGTATTCTCGCGTGCCAATGATCTTTGGTCGATTTCTCGTGAACGGCCGCGGCGAATTAAAAATTATTATCCGCAATTATTATATGTTATCATTATTATTATTATTTTTATTATTTTTATTATTATTATTTTTATTATTTTTATTATTTTTATTATTTTTATTATTATTATTATTATTATTATTATTTTTACCATTATCGTTATTATAATTATTATTATTTTTTTTATTATTTTTATTATTATTAGTATTATTGTATTACCGTTTGGTTTTTGCGGGGCAACCGTACGTACGCGGACAAACCGCGACGTCGTCGCCACAAACCGTCACACGTCTCGCGCGTAACAGCACACCAACGACTACGTTTAGTCGCTCGTTTATAATAATATTATAACAATCAAGAGCAATTTGTTGGTCCCCCAGCGATATAATCACATAATAGTCTGATAATGTAACAAAAATAGTGCACCGTATAGATTAGTGTAAAGTAGAAGTATATAAAATTATGTGTCACGATGTATTATAATGTCATATAATAAATTATGCATGTGATAGGCCCGCAAAAATATGTTGTCGACAAATCGGTTGAAGAGTGGGAGAAAAAATTGCTTACGTAAAGTGATATATACAGGGTGTCTCGCCAGGTTCGTCCCAACTAAAATAACTTTTGATATATTAAATATATTATTAAAATCTGATTTTTGCAACTTACTAATATTTATATAAAAATCGCATTTCATATTATAATAATTTTTTTTTTTTTTTTGAGTATAGGTAATTAAAAACAAAACAAAAAATGATGAGCTGATACTCCTGCCGCACAAGATACAGGTGTGCGAATAATAGCGTTTAATTTTAATTAGAATTTGAATGCAATGATAAACCATTGCATTCGAAAAAACGATTCTGAGCGAAGTTCAGTCAGATTATAATTTTCGTTTGAACTAAAAATATCAACTTAAAACAGCTATAAAAAAAAATTGAGAATAGAGATTTTTCTAATATTTTAGTATGATGTTAAGTAATATGTAAGTATACTTCAGTAAAATTTTCAGACCCTAATATCAAAAATTGCTAATTTTATCAAACATTATATACGTAAAAACGAGAATTTTACGAAATATTCAATGTCCAATATTTTGTAGAAAAATGACCGTAACAGTTCCAAAATTTTACCACATATATGTAATAGCTATGTGAACACCCAAAAAATTTTTCAAATCACTACCTTAAAAATTGCCAGAGTTATCGTGAAATATAGAAATTTAATTCGTCAAAATTTAATTTTTCGTAAAAAATGCCGTTTTTTCGTCATTTTTTCGAAGTTTTTTCTACCGCTTATAGTCAATTTTGAGAAATACGAAAAATGACCTAAATAAAGTACCATCTACATCCACTTTGCTACCGGAAACATACCCTATTCGTGCAAATCGGAGCATTATTTCGGGTCGTAATTTTGTTTTCATACATAAAAAAAAAAAAAAAAAATCACACATCATTGTAAAACCAATACATTCTTCGCTCCGCTCAGAATCTAAAATTATAATAATGAAAAATGTGACTTGTATATACAAATATGTCGCAAAAATCAGATTTAAAAAATATTTAATAGATCAAAATTTATTGCAGGCTGGGACAAACCTGCAGAGACACACCCTGTATATGTGTGTGTGTGTATTATATTTCGTATAGTTTTAAAATAAATTCAAATGCACGTTTTCCATTAAATAAACTTCAAAAAATTCGATATCGTTACGAAGTAAAATTTTTAAACTGTGTTGGTACCTATATGGACAAAGGACAAATATAGAGTATATATAGAGTTGAATGTTGATTAGGAAAAAAATAATGATCCTATGTATTATGTAAGATTTTAAACGGACTTTTCACTTTTAGATTCTGAACGTGCGGAAATGCAAGCAAAATAGTTTTTATCCATACGAGACCAACTAAATTTCAAAATTTGTTCAAGCATCCACCATTATTTTTCATCCCAATTATATTTTTAGTATGACGTATGAGGTATTTGTACAATATATTATTATGTATGGGGCTATGGTCTCAAAAACAATTTCGTCACGCCACTTCATTCATGTATTCGTTTTACACAACAGTATGCGTTTTTATCTTATAGTTCCTTATATATAAATATATATTGTACTCGTGTAAATACTATTTTGGACAGGAGGATGATACAGAGAGTGTATAGATTTCTGGACGTCTGGTAGAAAATATATTTGTTTAGATGGTACTTTATTTGAGTGATTTTTAGAATTTCCCAACGGATTCGAATGGTAAAGACACGATACTGTCGACTACCCAAAATTACGAATAATAGCAAAAATTGCATTGACACGTTTTTGATGAAATTGAATTTTTAAATTTTTTATTTAATAAAATAAATAAGGAGTGCATACGCAGTACGAGTTTAATATAATGTTATTAAATATAAAAAGATTTTAAATTTTTATATATGTATTAACTAGTAAATTTTTATAATATTTTTGTAGGTTTGGGTTTTAATTTCTTAATAATATTCAGTACACACTATAACTAAACCATTTGATACTTCATAGTTAAAAATAAAATATTTACAAATCTGTATAAGCTTATAATGTATTTTTTTTATTAAACTATATAAAAATATAATAGTTTTAAAATTGAAATTGCTATTTTTATGGAATATGAAATATTTACAATTATTTTTATTATACATTACACTTACGATAATATGATATACCTAGCTATGTATACAAATATTATTGAAATTAAATAAAAGGAAAACGACGAATTTAAATCTCTTTCCAGATTGTTTATTATTGTATCAGTATATTATATAGGTACTAATCGGTACGTTGATATTAAGAAATGTTTAAATTTCTATATTACGTATTATTATATTGGTATACGTTTTAAATATATGTAAACAGAAAATCAACGCTTTCAAATTTGAATCCTCTTTAATGGATTTATTTACTTTCAACTATTCTTATTACATGACAATAGAACGTATAGGTATATAAATATAAAATCATATCCATTTTAAAATATTATAATAGCAAATGTATATAATAAGAAATGATTAAGTAATACACAAATAGTTATTTTATTATTATAATTGTTGTTATAGTGAGATTTGTGGTCAAAATGATACCATTCAATGCGTCACACACAATAAATTATACTCCTATATTGTCCTATTTACTATAGTGTAACACGAACCTATCGAGCGCGAAATTAAAACATTCGTTTACATTAGTATTTTAAAAATCGAAAGTATTTATTTTACAGTGATTCCCAATTCCTATTTTGAAATTAGTAGGTATAGTAGATTTATTGACGTCAACTTATAATTAGGTACAAATAATACTCGTATAAAGATACATAATAATTTAATAACAAAATAGTCATTTGGTCATTGGTTAAAATACAATAAACTGTATTAATTATAATAATATGTTTAATTTTATAGTTAAAACAGTAATAGGAATCGTCTTATGATATAATTTTTTAATAAAATATAAATATAAATTTGCGCTGTTTCATAATAAAAAGATAATAATAGGTCTAATACGAAGAAAAAAAATATTCTATTGTTTTAAATTAAATGAAAACTGCTAAGTACTTTCTTTTTTTTTTTTTTTTTTAGTGTCTACAAATGAATTATTTATTTTGATTTGATTTGATTTGATTTGATTTGATAAATATTATAGAATTAAAATGATTTATATCATAATACGAACTGGCTGCAGTTATATGCATTATAATAAATAAAATAATCGATATTTCCGTGACTTTTATAATACGATGTGCTCTAAATTAATATTAGATCATTATTGTTGCGATGGAATTTAATAAATCAATTTGTTGAAAATTACATTTCATACGTTTAGAGTGAATTGATGTTGTTTATTTCATATAACAGTCAAATTTACAATATGTAGTTATATTGTCGTGACGGAAATACGCAGTGGCTTGGATTTTTCATTATTTATCATAGTATTGTAAAATTATTTTACAATTTAGCGATAAAATAGCATATACGTTCTGAAACTTAAATATTTCCCCGCAAATCCATTTATATTTAAAAGCATTTGTTTTAGAAACATGTATTTTTCATAAACGTACTCGTCTAAAACCCATTACCAAAAAATAAAAATCGTTTATTCTATTTCTCAAATAAATATAATATTATATATATATATATATAGCCATGTAAAAGTAAAATACATAAATTATTAAATATATATTCGATTCGTTCAACATACGATAATAGAGTATTTAATTTCGATATATTATGTGAATTTGAAGTTTGTATACTTATACTTATTTAAATTACATATTTTATAATAATATTTATAATTAAGTCGTATTGAAAATATGATATTATAACTATACGAGTATAACGAGTATATTATTGTAAAATAAAGATATTTAGTTGGAATTTATTATTGCTTATGCTAATTCTATTTCGTTGTTTTGTAGTTAAATTTTTGACGAAACAAATTATATTTTTATAAATATATTTTTAAACTTGTGTAGTGAGATAAAACAACAACAATTATTGTGAAATATTAAACTAAATATATTGGAATCAGTGTTGTATATTATCTAGATAGATTTATCTAGATAAATTATCTAGATAATTTTTTTTTTATCTTTTATCTTATACAGATGAATTCAAAATTACTTATCTGAGTCATTATCTTAGATAAATATGTAAGTTATCTAGATAAATTTATCTAGATAAAATAAATTAAATATAAATACCTACAAAAATTTAAGTTACTCAGTTAAATTTTTTATTTCAATGAAATTCAATTAGTTCCATGTAAAGGTGAAGTTTCATCATAAATTTCAAAGTATTTTTTTTTAATCCTAATGATGATTATCATTACTGATACATTAGTAATTTTATGACATTTTATAATAGTATAAAAATTTATCTTTTTTTTTTTTATCTAGATAAATTTTAATTTATTATTTATCTTTATCTAGATAATTACATTTTTATTTATCTTTTATCTTAATCTAGATAATTTTATTGCCTAATATCTTTTATCTTTATCTAGATAAATTCATATTTATCTTTATACCTACAACACTGATTAGAATACGGATTGCAAAATTTATGAACATCATGAATTAAATAGTAGAAAATAAATAAATAATTACCAATATTACAAATTAATTATTAATTATATGGTACTTACTTATTTTAATTATTATTTATACTGCGAATTTATGTAATGAAATATTTTTTTATGTTTAAACAATAGCTAATTTTTTACAAAGAATACATAATAAATTGAATCAATTAATATTACGTCAGTATTTCATAATATTAGAAATTATAAGATTTTTTCATATACCTATATTTATATTATTACCGTTATTTTATTTATTATTTATTTTATCATTAAATAAATCAATATTTTTATAGTAAAATAATGATTTAAACTTAAATACTAAGGTTTTAATAACCAATATAGGATACAACAATAATTAATTATATTAAAGTAATTTACATTATTAAATTAGTTTTATGACAAATTTCTATTGAAAAGTTGGTTAAAAGAAAAAAAATTAAGAACTATATTGGTAGTGCGTATAAAAGATGTTTTGTTTTATACTTTTAATTGATTAGAAAAAATATAAACAATATATAATATTTTATCATTTTACGGAAGCCAAACGATAGAATATTAAATTTAATTTAAAAAAGAACATTTACTTATTTTTCAAATAAAATCGCCTCTTGGAATGTCTAGCTATTATAAAATAGTTTTTTTTTCCATTCGACTACTTACTGACGTTTATTTATATTTTTTTAAATTATCTTTTTTTTTTTTTTTGTAGTAATTGTCACTGTTACTATTATCCATTTAAACGGTACCCATTGGAAATTTTACGTTGTATTGTCATAAAATAATTAAATTGTATAGTTTATATTTCACGTGGAGTGCTTGATACAATATAATAGGTAGGTACTTATATTAAATTTCGATTAAAACTTTTTACGTCGTAACCCGTGTGTGTCTTTCTGATACGCAGAAAACGGTAGGTTTATTTTTTTTTTTTTTTTTTGATTTAATATAAAAGAAACAATATAAAGAAAATTCTATAAAGCTTGTGAAATAAAAATAACGTACTATGACTGGCAAATCTGTTTGGTCAATCGGAAAATTTGTATACATACCACGTTTATAACCTTCACGGTTTTGATGGAAAAGCATTAATATGATATTATTATGTTGCACAATTAACCGAGCATATCCTGTCAATTAGGTGTGTAGTTAAAAAGTTATTTAAAATTGATAAAAAAAAAAAATATCTCATTATTCGGTTATTTTATTAAAAATAATGTATTATAGTATAGATAAAAATGATAATATAAGTATGTAATGTGGTGCGCGTTACGATCCTTTTGAATTTAAAATCATATCGATAATATATTTTTTTATTATTTTAATAGTGATTTTGGTATAAAACATATAGGTACCATAATATACCCTATATAATGTTATGCACGAATTAATTAAATAAAATTTAACCTTATAACCTTATATACATTATTTTTATAATTAATAATTTCTAATAAAAATCGCAATATTAAGTAACATAATATTATATTTTAATGACATAATTAAATGATAAATGAAAAAAAAAAGATAAAAATTAATCACGTATAGGTTAGGTTACCTATTGTTATAAGTTTTTGAAATATGTCGTTAATTATATTATCTATGTTATTTTATACTCTATTTTACATTGTTTTCTCGTGTATATATTCGGGTTGGATTTTGAATAGCAATCATTAACTTATATATGTTATATATAATATTATAGTAAAGAATTTCAATTCGATTAGGATTAGCTTAAAATATGTAATTAATAATATTAAATATTTTTACCAAATACGTAATAATATTTTATATTTATATGGGAATCATTGGATAACCGTTATAATTTTTATAATGTATATAGTTACAAATATTTATATCTTCGTGAGAATTAATGTTTGGGAAACGCGTTTTATATTTTTTTACGCCTTGTATATTTTAATAAATTATCGAATGTTAAAAACAACAGACAAATAACGTTTTTTTTTAAAAATAATTTTCATAATTCGTAATTCGTGTAACTGCGAATCTGAATATCTGATGCAAATTTTTACAACATGTCGAAATCTTTTATATCATAATATATAAAGTACTCGTACAATATTTTTGTCTATAATCCCTGTCATAACGTCAAACACAAGTTTGTTATACTTTTAATAGATATAAATTTAAACGTAATCGGTGTTTTATGAGATAACGTATTATGCATGTTGCGTATACTAGGCAGGTAACCTATATATTATTACTAACTTCAACACGCATAATCGATAATTTCACAATTTATTATATAAAAATTGCATTGCTTTCTATAATAATCCCGATTTGACGGTTGTCATATAAATGCATACGAATATAAAATACGGTAGGGTGAGTTGATATTATTAGGGTCTGTCTTAGTATGTTACATTGACACGATATTATATTATAAAATAATAATTTCATGTGGTAGAATTTTTAAACCCAGACACTGATGTAACCCGGTAAGGCGGTAACCGTAATGTAAGCATAAAACGCATTTAAATCACTTTAAAACTTTACACGGCATATTTTCAATTTTACAGGAAAAAAAATAATTATCTGTATGCTATGTACTTATGTGTTTGCATTTATTTATCTACTATTTTAATATTGTGAATAAAAAATCGTAGGAAACGTATATCTATACTATATGAAGAGGTAAACAAGTCGACGCGCAATTCCATATATCATAAAAAAATAGTAACAATAAGAGAAATATTACGCATCATCTCAGAATATAACCAAAAAGATATCGGGTACGTTTTTACATTTTAAATAATTTATAAAGTCTCATAGATATTATTAGTCTTATTATGTATAATGTCCGGTAGATATATCGTTTTCAATAATTGTATATTTGATGATGTTTTTTTGCCGTGAGTTGCATCCTAACGCGTGTTGGACAAATGCCATTATATTATCGAGTCGAAGTCGAATTTTCAATATTACACGGAACAATAATTTTTTACTGAACATAACTCGTATAATCATTTGAGATCACGTAATTTGGTTATATCTTTTTTTTTTATTTAATACATGTTTTATGCTCACCCATTTAGTTGTTATTCAGTCTGTTATTGATGATTATAATAATATCTAAATATAAATAATATATTATTATAATATTATCTTTAAAAATTCCTCGTATAATTTTATAATAATATTATATGTTAAAATTGAATTTAATAATATAATATAATACATATACGTGTACACTTGAAAGTACGAGTAAGTATATACCAATAGCAATTAATTAATGTAATTGGTGATTTAATTTGTATTAATGATATTGGACTTTACTTTTGATTAAAAGGCTTTCAATAGCCCATAATATAGTATATCTATCTATATTGTGAAGTAGGGTTGCAGGTACCTGTACACAATACATATACTGGCCACATTGCTGCTTTATAATAAATTGAAGTAATATTTTTTATCGAATGAAAATAGTTATTGATTGATTTAGTCATAATAATATATGTAACACGCAAAATATTAAGTAATTTTTGGTAAAATATATTACATAAGTATATGAGAAAGTCAAGAGTTATTGATTTCAATAAAAGCAATGTTAATTTAAAGACTGAAAGGTTTTTACTAAATATTATTTAAAAAAAAAAAATAAGTAATAATCAAAAATAATAAAATATAATTAAACCAATGTTTAATAACGAGTATACTATATAACATGTATTATAGAGTCGAAAGATAGTTTTAAATACGTTTTTAAATTATTTCAAATTCAAATTGTACTATTTTATATGAATATATAATACATAGAAATCCTAGGAATTCTATAAAATGCCTAGTATTATTTGACCATGTATTAAATTTTTATTAAATTATACAATTTCTAGGTATTTTATTGAATGCCAATGCTATAATATTTTAGGCAAAGTATGAATTTTTGAATGGTGTTTAATCAAAATACATTTATGAATTTAATTTAGGTATTTTCAAATATATTATCCTGTTTATATTTAGATATTACGTATAATATAATATGTAATACAAGATTAAAATTTACAACTATTGTTTATAATATAAATAGCATTTTATTTATTTATTATATTTTATGTAATCGGTGCACGACATTTAGGAATTACAAATATTATTATTTTTCACCCATAAACACTAAATAAAGAAACTGTATTTTCGAATTGTTTGATTTTTATTTTAAAAATGCATAAAAACGTTCAGACATCTTTATAAAATTTTCACCTACACATAATATGTTACAACCACGACAAATACTCCAAGAGTGAAAAATAAAATAACAATAAAATCAAACGGATATAATATAATATTATGGAATTTTCACGTCACATCACAGATTTTCTGTACGAGGTAACAATTGTTCAGATAATCATTGATCAAAATTTTGATTTTTGAACACATTGAACACACGTAGAAAATGCACTTTTCACTTTTCACTGAATTATTTATGTCCTATACTAATAAATCGTTAAAATGTATATAAATTTTATATTATATTGTCTACTTGGGGTTCAGCATTTTATAGAATATCTAGTCAACTTTCCTGGTTATTTTTGGCGTTCCATAGAACACCGGATCCAATACTTTGCCCGGTAACATACACAGATTTATATTAGTCGGAAAAAGTAAAGTTTGGCAGTTTTCTCTTAATAATAAAATTAAAAAAAAAAAAAAAATTATATTCTAATTTAAACATAATAGAGACACAATCATTATGTAACATTTACTGTTCGTATTGTATTGTATATTTTAAGTTGACGCAAAAAAATATTAAATAGGTTAAGTTATTTCATAATCACTATAAATCACTACAAAATAAATGTAAAAACAATTTTTATTTAAATTATTACAATAAATAAAATGTACTTTTTTTTATACATTAGTTTGTTATAGTAAATATTTTTTTAGTTAGTTCATTACCACTGCAAAAATGTAATTATATAAATAGATTGGAAAAGAAACGTTAGTTTTTACTAATAATATTATAATACGTTGTATATTTAATAACTGGAGAGTTTTTTTTCTATTTGTCCTTACAAAATAGATCTATGCGTTTATAATTACCTACTATATAAAGTAATTTAATTTCGTTTTCTATTTGGTATTTCGATTTTATATGGATAGAGGTTTCACACTATTGCATTTAAAAATCAAATATAATAATATTAATATAATATAAAAATAATAAAATAAAATGTGTTATGTGATTTAATATCATATATTTGCCTCTTCATTATAACGATTAAACGATTTTGTTGTTTTAATTTAGTTGTAGCGTTATACACGTTATAAAATGATATGATTAGATTTCTTAGAGTCATTCTCAGAATTTAAATAAAATTTATGCTAACCAATAGGTTATACCATATAGGGCATAGGTTGATATCTGAAAAATAAAATAAAAACGTTTCATTTTATAATTATATTTTCCTTGGAGTTATAAATTGTATGGTTCTGTATGTTATAATTTGACAATTTTTTCATATTACAGCTTATATTAATCCAAATCCAATATAATATTTTTTCGATCAATGATGAAGTATTTAAATATTTGGTACTTAATGCTCTTTACAGCGACAAATATTTTTTAATTTTTTTTTTTTTTTTGTGTTATGTATTTGTATCAAAAAAATATTGCATAGAATATAAACAATTCATGTTATTAATATTTGATTTATGAAATACGAATTTATAATAAAAATAAAACAATTTTTCAGTAAAATATTTTTATTAATTATTTATTTCTACAATGGTAACTATATTTTCAAGGGTTTTGTTTACGTACAACAAATATTAACGCAATCGATGGTATTATTAATTAATATTACTTTTGTATCGGTTTACTACGTATTTAAATATTCGAGTGGACATTTTTTTCGTTTCAGTTATATTATTAGTTTCTAATACTAAAAAAAAAAAAAAAAAACTATTATGTAGTACTTTTATAGATATTGTTTTATATTATTTAATCTTTGTTTTGCATCATTTATCACATTTAATTAACTAATGTTATAATTAGTCAAAGAAACGTACAGCGTATATAGTTGAATTAGTGACTAACGTGAAAGGAACAAAATAAAAAAGTAAAAAATAAATAAATAAAAAAAGAGCGAAACCGAGATAAACTCATCGAAAATCAATTTTATACACAAATCGATGACGTTTTGGATTTTATATTATCATTATTTTTTTTTCATGGTTTAAGATTAACTATCGTACGAAAATAATATTTGGGATTTGGAAATAAATCTATTTGATACAATATATTATTATAATAATTAATCTCTTTTAGTAGAATATTATGTTACTTAAGTTGTCCGATGTAAAATTTTTTTTAAAACGTAATCATATTTTTTTAATGATAAAAAAAATACCGCAGTATTTTATCCGAGATGTAAATTGATGATAAAATTGTTTAGATTTTATATTTGACCCAGATTTACCACACGTTAGTGATAAAAATTATAATTGAATTTCGATCTGGTTAACGTTATTAACATTTTATATAGAAACGGCGAATAAACTTATATTCATGTTATAATAACCGCTGTTTATTTATTATGATATTTTTTTTTTTTACATATATACTTAAAAGTATTAAAATCGTTTAGATAATAATATTTAAAAATAATAATCGCGTCATAAAATATAACATTTCTTCGGGAACATTTGAGTAAATTTAATAATTTAAAATAACATAAAAAATAATAAAACCAATAATAATTTAAAAATATGTAGTACGCGCCTATTACACGTAACGGTCGAATTTTAGTAATTTATAAGTGGCCAATAATAAAATGTTACTCTTGACGTAATCGATGAATTATTTGCCGACGGATTATATTATAGAAACAGAGTTGTGAATTTGAAGAAACCCATATGGAGTAAATAGTTCAAAAAACCGATAAGTATACGGTGAAAAATGTGCGCGATATCAGTTGTTAACACAATAACATTACCATAAAGTAAATAAAGAATAGTTATAAAATTGATATTTTACAAAATAGTGAAACGTGATGGTAACATATTATAAAAATTGCGTGCAATAGGCACGAGTTTTCAATAACTGCACCATAATCTAAGAATATTATTATAGTTATTGTAATCGTATTATTACGATACTTGCTATAAACTTGTTTTAAAATATTGAAATTTTAAGTACGAAATGCTAATTTTCCAAAATTATTTATTATTTTTTTTTATCACACGGGCACTGCAATACGAGTAATAATAATAATAATAATAAAAATCCCGTATAGAATGGATTTAAATACTTAATTATTATTAGTACTATAATATACCACGGTATATCAGACACACTCTACCGCTTTAATCGTAGGTAATTAAATTTAACCATAATATATTATAATATATTATATTATTATAGTGATAATAATTTCTCAATGTCAATTATTATTCTATGACAGTTGATAAGAGTATTTCAATGACAATTTCAAGTTGCATTTATTAAGTTTTACATATTATTTTTTCGATAGTAAAAACGTTTTTTAATAATAAAATAATAAATTTAATATTTTGTTCGGCCGCACGGTTTACGAGACGAGCGATGTTATTCGAATATTATCAAAACTGCAGACTATACGGAGCTAAGGACCCTACGGGTTAATTTTATATAATAAGTAATTAATTAATATTTCGTGTACCTATACCTGTATAATGCATACATACGCCTACATCATTTGAACATTGATTTATCGTCTGTGTTATTTAAATTATACCGTTATCGTTTTAACAATAATAATATACACACAAAATGTTACGTATTCGTAATAACTATATAATATGAAATTATAATATAAAAAATTACTTACTATTACTTTTCGTAATTAAATATGAAATAATATATTTGATTTTTTATTATACTCAGCGGTGTCATATTATAATAAATTAATGAATATAAGAAAATAAAATTATTAGTATTTTTTTTAAATTCCTAGTGTTTTATATAATTATTATACGACTATATTATAACATCCATACAATTTTGATATTGTAATAAGTAAAGTGTAACCTGCACTATTAACAAATTGCAAGTGTTTTAATTGGAACACGAGAAATATGGGTAAAAAATAAAAATAAAGTATATAAAAGGTAGATAATATTTTTTTTTTAAAAATACAAATATAATAACTAATAGGTATCGTGTATTATTTTTGAACGAAATAAGTGTTTATAATGGAACATCTGCTGTTATAAACACAAATAATATTGAATTGTATTTTACATGTTTACGAGAATATTTTTATGATAAGAGTTTGCGATTGTTTGTAAAAAAAAAAAATATATATAAAGCAATATTGCACGTGGAATTTTATTATTCTGATTGATAATAAGAGAATTATTATTATCTCCGCACTCGTTTGTATAGTTTCGCGTGTGTTATAAAAAGTAGTAAGATTAAAAACTAATAATTATTATTTAAATACTCATAAATGTTTGTGTAATCGTATTTTTTTTTTTTTTTTTTGTAAATATAATAATTATATAATTGATTACAATATAAAATAATTCCAACGATATTATAACGTAGAATATATTATACAAAACGAAAAACAAGTGAATAATATTTATAATAATATTTTTATACAGTATAAATTAGAAAACGGGCGTCAAGGATAAGAAATGTATAATGCAATTATGTACGCCGTATAATTGGTTAAGAACGGGAATCAAGGCGAAGAGAAATGTTTGTTAAAACTTGTGAGACAAGAAAAAGTATACGAAGTCGCGAAAAGAAGATACGTCGTTTCGCGAAAGAGAGAAAGGCGCGGTAGGAAATTTAATCGAATTCAAATTTCATCTCTATTATAGAGGTGAACGTTATACCTAAGACTATTTATTTTTTATTTTATTTTTTTTAAATTTTTATATTATTTATAATTATAATACAGGTATGATAGGTAATAGGTATTATAGTATCAATTAAATATGACTACTTAGATTTTTACTTGGTCAATCAATAATAATTATTGTCAGAAGGATAAAGAGTTTAGTCGTATAAAGCACGCCGCTTTATCATCACGCCGATGTCGACACAAGAAAAACGCTAAAAAATAAAATAACTGCGGACGGACAAAATCTTCCATTGAAGATGCATTTACGTCGTGGAAATCCGTTTGACGGTTTCCCCGAGATGGCATTATAACAGTCGTCGGTACGTTGTACAGTAGTACAGTTATTACAGTTATAAAATAAACAACTATAACCGCGGTATAACGACATAATAGGGTCTTTGTGTTCTATAAATAGTACGAAAATCATAACGATTATACACATTATTATATCGATACGATCGCGAAAGACAGAACGACAGCTGAAATCTGTGTTGCTTTGTCCGCGGAGTTCGGTAAAACGCTCGTGTTATCGAGATTTTCAACGGTGATTTTATCAACGGAAATGCGCAGTGCGCACGTAAATCGGATGCTGTTGCTCTCCGCAGGTATAAATAGGTATTATAATAATATACATTATATGCCATTTAATATAATATTATTAAAACCGTGGCCGAAACCTGTTGCCGACTATTGTGCGTCTCTATATACATAGAGTTCATTTTTTCTCGTATAGTCTCGTAAGTTTTTCATATTTATTATTATTATTTTTGTTTTTTTCGTGACTCAATATAATATATTATATTATTTATTTATGGATAAATCGCGTACGATCAAACCGATAGAATTTAAAGGGCATTGCGCCGAATACGTTAAAACGCGACAAAATAGTTTAAGAAAATTTAAGGATCCATAATACAGATTACTTCTTATTATTTCTCAATATTTTACAATAATATTAAATAAAATTGACAAAAAATTGGTTAAAGCTCAAATATATATTTTTTAACTCAATTCCAAATTATTGTGAATATTACTCGTTAATTTTTTTTTTTTTTATAGCTGTTTAAAGTATAAAAAGAAGAGCTGATAGAAGGAAAGCTGTGGAAGGGATACAGAGGTAAAAAGGATAGTGTTGAATTTATATTAAAATTTGAATGCAATGATAAATCATCGCATTCAAAGAAATTATTTTGAGCGAAGTTTTGTCAAATATATGCATTTAGATAACTCATTTAGGGATTTTATAGACATTTATATTGAACTTAGAGATTCAGAGAAATTGTATTCAGTGTTCATATACGAGTATGTAATACAATTTTGGAACTCTTACGTTGAAATCTAAATGTAAATGAGTATCTATACGTTTTAAATTTGTATTAAAAATGTAAAAATTGTAATCAAATATAATATTAATTTATATATTTATATTATTATTATAATATATAATTTATATTAATGTATTATTTAGTTTATAATTCGACTGACCTACTCTTAGAATCGTTTTTTCGAATGCGATGTTTTATTACTGCATTCAATTTTTAATCAAAATTCAACACTATCATCTTTACATCTAAATCCCTTACACAGGAGTATCAGCTCTTCTTTTTAAACTTGTAATAATTAACAAGCCCGGGACGGAGACAAATTTCCATCAGAAATCAGGATCTTATGTTTAATTATATTTTTCACGTATTAAATAATATTTCAATTTATAATTTTACAATGATGAATATTGAATTTTTTTTTTTTTTGTTTTAATATATTTATTCGAGCAACGGTCCATCGAAAATTTCTCAACATCCAGTTCGCCACTGGGTATACACAATATTATAAGATAATATTTTAGTAGTTTGATAGTTCATATAATTAATATCTTTCGATAGTTTATATCAAATAAAATATTATACATTTATATAATGGAGTACGTACAATCACAGAAAAAAAAAATAATAATCAATAAAATATATAAATATATCCTTTATTAAAGCTAAACGAAGAGTTAAAAAGAAAAAGAACACAACGGTGTTAAATATTTGCGGTATATCGATAGTAAATGTAAAGGACATAAAAATTTAAAAGCAGAAGAAATGATTAAAGGGCCATCTAACCATAACCACGTACCCAATATAAATGAAATTTGCAATTGCAGGTAGATTTTGTGTTTTTTTCTTTTTGATATAAATACCCATTTAGCTTTAATAAACGTTTATTTTGTATGATTGTACGTATTGCAATATGTAAATGAGTAAATGTAAAAATTTTTTCAATCCATATGAACGAGTACGATTACTGAAAGAACAACTAAAATATTATCTTATAATACTGTGTGTACATTATAATGTTGGACACTGGAGACTGGACAGTGATGTGCAGATTTTGTTATATTATATTTTATATAATATTAATCTGGAAACCACCATTATATAATATGTCATTTGGTATACTGCAATTTATGAATAAATTTAATTTTCGCTCGTTTTGTTTTCTCTTATATTGTAATTCGCTCATTTTACGTTTGCCATTTTGCTTTCTCGATTTTGACGGTCTATCATTATATTGGGTTTGTACTTTACAGTGATGTATTTATTTATATTTTTTATACAATTTTAAAATGTGCACATTAAACGTGTAGTATATGAATGTAATAATTGTTTAAAAAATACATTATTCGATATAAGTCCAAATATTATATTTTTATATAAAGTTCATAAAATATGTGTTAAAATAATATTTAAAAAATATAATTATTCAAATAATTAACATTTTATTTTAAATCAATGTCTTTAATTTCATAAGGCAATTCGTTCCAATTATACTACATGCAAATTCGATTTTTTTCGTTTTTACGTCTAATTTTAACCGTGCCTTTGTTAATTCTATTCTTTTATTCTATTACACTTTACTATACACTATATAGTATAGAAATCTGTGATTCCAGCGTACAAATTAGCAACGTTGGATGAATTTAACGCGTTTTTACTAAAAAAATATTTCTGGCGCAAATGGGCTATACGAAAAGGTGTTTGGGACTGAAAACGGGCTGCAACTCCAAATAATACCTATGTACTTACCATATAAAATAATTATACATGGGTTTAATTACCTATGGTATTTGTTTTCAAATAAATAACGTATTTGAACCGTGCGGAGTTCGCGACCAACTACAGGGGGGGCGATATCTTTCCATGACAATTATCACGTGTTATATTATATACCCAACAAGTATTATTATGACGAAAAAATATTATCGAGTTCAGTCGTGTAGATTAATACTATCGGTCAATAGCGCAACTGGTGCTTAAGACTAATTAGCAGGGCTCTCAAGTTCATGCATTTGCATATCAATTTTGCTAAGTCTTAGTCAATGCTAAATGATATAAAAATATATATATGAATGAAATCCGTTTCAAAGTGATAGTATTCTACATATGAAATTTTATTTTGCATATATTAACATATTAATGTTTCATTTTTATTTATAAGGCATATATGTACATTTTAATCATTTTAATTAGGTACTATATTAATAATTATTTTTGGTATTCTGGTTGATTTTATGTGAATTATTGAATAACAACTTTTAAAATACAAATGTGTGTAAAAAGTATTATGCACACAACGACTAGATTGGGGTACAATTATTGAAAATCACCGCCGCCGTGTCAATAGGTATATCTGGCGCCGATTGTACCTAATTATATGGGAATATATAATAGAAATTTTTTTATTACAGTGTAATATGTGTAAATCGTGTAAATTGCTTATCGTTGTCACGGTTTAATTCATGATCCGCGTGCCTGAATTTAAATTTATGTATTTTATTTTTATGTATTGAAGTATCTAAAATCAAAATAATAATTTCCTATAACGATTTTTCATTTAGTCGGGTTGTGGCGTTTGCTCGTGTAGTTGAGTAGGTCCGTGTGATGTGTCGTTCGATGAAGTTCGGCTTTTTACTGTAATCAATTTATTAAAATATTATTTATATCGTTTCACTTCAATATTATAATTTTATTATACAATGCCAAAAGAAAAATCATCTTCGGCAAGTCGTTTAAAAAAAATTTTAATCGAATTTGGCAAAAATATATTTTTCACCGACATTATAAATTAAATATAATAGCATATTAAACACGTTTTTACTGTATATTTAATCGTTTTTTAGAGCATTATTATTGCATACGTACTCGTATAAAATCAATTTTTAGTGCATGAACTTACAATATTGTAATAAGCCTCTTATAAAATTATAACTTGAGCTTTTTTTTTTTATTTTAAGGTCTTTATATAGTTTAAAGTATTTTTTAAATTTAATTTTTATTTGTTTTTTTTTTTTTTTTTTTAGTAGGGAGGTGTAAGTAATTTTAGAGCTTTCAATCTTGAATTTCTCTTATCGTTTTCGTTAATCCAACGAATACTGTTATCATAATAATATTACTATATTTGTCGCTTTGCGAATAATAATAATAATAATATAATCGGATACATATTATTATATAAAAAATCGTAATTTATATTAAACTTATTCTAATAATTCGTGTGCTTTCAGATTAGACGGAACCACGGACAGACTCGGTCTGCAAACGTCGCGAGTCCGATGACACCAATGACACAATATTGTTATTATTTTAGTACAAGAAATAATTACTCCACGCGAGATCTCAGCTTCGGCGTAACGATCTGCGTGTTCAAAGTTCGATATTGTTATCAATAATTTATTGATATATTAATAATAATAACAAAAAACAAGAGATCACAAGGCGTTGAAACCGTAAATAATAATAATTGTACGTTACGACGTAATATTAATATTATAAAATATATAGTGCAGGCGGCTATGACGCGGACAAGACAACGGTCAAAGGTCGCGGCGATAACGGCAACCAGTGCTAACACACCAGTGCACCATCGTCGACAGCTGTCGCTGCAACACCGACCGCAGAACCGAACGGAACGCCGTAGACGTCAAACCGTGAACGCGAGACGATAACATTTTTTTCTTTTTTTTTTTTTTACGAAAATTACAAAATACAAACGCGACAATATCACGCTCGAAACGAAAGTATAAAATAATAAACTCGTACGATACGAATACGGACGATTTCGACAATATCATCACAGTTTAATTTATTATACGATATTTTTATTATTATCGTAATCATAAAATAATAGAAAAAAAAACGTTTTATACGGTAATTCATTTATTTTTTTTTTTTTTTTTTTGTTCATAATTTTTGTGGAAAAAAAGTGCGAAACAATTGTTTAAACACGACCGTGCGACGGGAGGGCGCGGCAAAGGGTATGCCGCCGCCGCCTCCGTCGCAGGTTTTGCGCGTGATGCCGCCAACGCCAACGCCGCCGCAGCCGTTGCGGTCGCCGTCGGTGCCGGTTCGCTAGCAAAGCAACGCGCAGCAAGTTCGATGCGATCGGCGACGCCGTTCGTCTTTGTCGTCGCTTTTACGTAGGTACCCGTCGCGAACGGACGGACGAGAATAATCTCCGCGTTTCGACAATAAATTATTAAATTATTATTATCGTAATAATAATAACAACGACAATAAAAATAATTACTATTGCTGTAGCCGATCATCCGCCGTTGATCGCCGACCACGGCGCGGTCATCGTAACGCCACAGCGCCGTTTTGCCATGAAACTTCGCGATCGCGTTGTAGTCGGATTTTGCGTGTCGCTGGCCCTCGTCACCGTGTTGATTGTCGTCGACCTGCAGAACGAGAACGATCGTCGGCTGGCAGCCGTTGACAACGTGCTCGTCTTCGATGATGGCGGCGAGGAACCCGTGGCCGACGTGCACGGCCGCTCCGACCGGACGAAGATGGCTTTCGACGCGCAGGCCGCATGGAAAAAAGCCACCAACATGATAATGACAACGTTGGCGCCGAACCGGTGGTCGCGAATTGTGCCCACCGTGTCGCCCCCGACGACGACGCCGACACCGCCGACGCCTAGCCGCCCGGGCGCTCCGCAACCGATGATGTATCCAGTTGAACACCAGCTGTACGTCGAAGACCCGTTTGTTGACGACCGGTTCGACGATCTGGTCAACAGATTGTCCCGTCTCGGCGTCCAACAGCACCGCGGTATCGTGACCGATTGGTCCGTGATGCGGGACGTGATCGTGGACGACACAAACGAAGACGGCACCATCGGCAACGAGTATATTGCCGAATACTTGGAAGAAGGTTTAAAGTAAGTCGAAATTATGTAATTGATTATTAGTTTTTAATTATATTAAAAAAAAAAAAATAATGTTAGGTAGGTTTATATTTATCGATTATTAGTTTATGACGACACGTGTTACGTTTAGTGCTTTTAAGTAATTCCGAAAGAATTTAACTGAAAATATTTTATCTGAGCCTTGAGGTCACGATAGAGAGGTCAGTATAATATATACAAATGCGTCTATTGTAATATATAAACTCCGCGTGTAATAAATACTATTGTGTGTTATATACTTATATAATAATATATTGTAATTTTATTACAATATTATTATATTCAACAATTTTTTATTGACAATTTTTTGTTTACAATTTTTAACAGTCGATCTGTTTCTGATAAAGTGATGAAACACAATCACGTTCCGTATCAGTTTTGGAGAAAAGATTCGAATCCAAAAATGTAACTTAATGAATACAGTAAAAAATTAAAATATTATATTTTTTATAATTTATTATTTTTTTTTTTTTAACAATGTTATAAAAATTATAATTTTCTTCTTTTTTTAAATTGGTTATATATTTTTTTAATATTTTTGTGAAAGCACCAAAGTAGTTGATAATTAATTTTTCTTAACGAAGTCCTTTATATCGCGTTACTTCTTGTCGTTGTAAACTGAACGAATCAGAATAACATTATTAAAACAACACAAAGACAAAGACATATTAGATTAATTTTATTTATAATATTCTGGTCGGTTGAAATTAAAAAAAAATAACCGGACACTTTTTAAATTCTTATTTGGAAAATACGGATTAAATTTGTTGTTTATTCGCATTTTAATTAAATTCGAATCATACTTTTAAGCGTATAATAATATTATTATATAAATCAATATCAACAATCATTAAAAATAAAAACAAATATATTCAGAAAGAATTTTAAATAATAAAATGCCACTCGAATTATAATAAGTACGGTATGAATACGATTATGTGTATGAACAATTTCCAATGGTTTTTTTTTTATAAAATACGTTTGTTAAAAATATGACCAATAATATACCTGATATAAATTACACACAGTTATTAATTTATTATTATAAAATTATTTTTTTTTTTTTTTATATTTTTTAATGATAGTACGTAATCACACAAAGTTTAGTTAGGTGTTGTGGTGTGTATTAAAAATAATTTTTTACGATTTTCAGTTTTTAAACAAATTTTGAAATTCTTAAAAAATTTTAAAATTATTTGTCGTACCATGTCTTTAATAATAATTATATTACTTTATAGTTGAAAGACACACTTCAATATTAAGAGTTAATTTGAAAACTACTTACTCGAAAGTATCTGGTAGATACTATTCCAATAAATCATATCGTTTATTTATAGCAATTATATTGTATTTACTATGAAATTTGTTATAAATTCACGTTTTATTGAATAGTTTTACAATTTACAATAAAATGTACATACCTATTTTTATTTTTTTTTTTAGAAAATGAATCCATGACTAATTTCTGAAAATTTAAGTATTTAAACAATGACGTTATTATTAAAGATTCCATTTTCGTTTTCGAACACTTGTCTTCGATGTAGTCGGAAATAATATTTATTATATATTTTATAAGTGAAAATAATTCTAAATAATTATTTGGACATTTCGTTACGCAATATTTTTGTTCAAAAATAGTAAAAAAAAAGCATAATTATTATAACGTTTACTATTAAACAATATTATTAATTGATATAATTTGGTACGCATGCGTATAATATGTTTTCAAACAATTATTTCTAAATTATACCTATAAAATACTGAAATTTATCTCTTAATATTATTATAATTGTAGTAGTTATTATAGAATATAATGGTGAAATGAGACCCGTGGAAGCCACTTATTTTAGTATCTACCTACTACAATATAATAAGTTGTAACGTAATTTATTATGCTATATAAAAATGTCCTTTTAAATATGTATTAATACTATAACTTTTGTTTAAATTAAGTAATAATAATCATAAAATTATGTTTTATCTACAATGAATTTATAAAAATGTATATAAAATTTAAACTTAATTTATTAATTAATTTAAACTTATAAATTTATTTTGCTATTATCAGTAATAATTATTATCACATTATAATATATATCATATTGTTGAATGTCGATTTATAATATGATATTATTTTCTATGTATTTTAACAGAAGTATACGTATTATACTTAATATTATTAATAACGGTATAAGTAATAAGTATAAAATAAATAAAATATATGTTACCATTACCAATGATACGGTTGATGTAAGTTGTGAAGATCGTTAAACAAATAAATGTCGAAAATATAATAATTTATGTTGTATTAAAAAACCACACTTGTTTTTTTTTTGCAATTTGCAAGTTTCAAATTAGTTAAACGAATAAACATAGAATACGTAGTATTACGAGATTTCAAAGAGAATTTAAGTATCCTTATAAAAAGAAGTATTGTTTTGTAAAATAAAAAAAAATGAACAACTTTTTACGTATTGTTTGAGGGTTGATGTACATTGTACCCTGTACCTACATATCTCTTTTATTTATACGATTAAATCTTTTTTTACACTGGTATAATTAAAAATTATTTTATTTTCCCTTGTCGAACAATGCGTTGTTCAGTATATTATTAAAATCAAAGACATATCAACTAAGAAATATTTTTATTTACATACATTTTATGTGTTCAGGTGTTCTGTTATTAAATTTGAGATAGTAGGTACCTATTGTTTTACAAAAAATATAAAAATGTTATTTAAGTTAGATTATCGCTTATTTCAATAATATTATAATGAATAATGATACTATGATATCTGAAATATTATTATATATTCGTATATGGTCTTATCATATAAAATATTGTTTCATATCGATATTTTATCAATTATTTTGGTTGTTATAATTTCAGTTGATATCTTTGCTTTTGATATCAGCTTATTGAACTAGTATCTATTATATTTTGGATCCTATAATTAATATAATATTATTGTTATTTAATTTTAAAATAGACCGAAAAATGATAAAAAAAAAAAAAAATGTCAATTATTGGTCATTCTAGTTATGATAATATAAATAATACTATAAAATAGGTATGTAATATTAGAACGGCAGAGATACAAATACTATTATAGTGTAAGACAAACAAATTCGAAATATTTGCAACGTACAATATTGTTAATTCTCTATTAGGATTGTTTGCTTTTAAACAAATCACAACGTATGAACAAGTCTTTAATTTTTTTATAAAAATTTTACTAAAATGTGATACACCAACAAACTGTTTATGAAACACCAAACACGTATGCTTTTAATACGATTCCCACGTGCAATGTTTATTTTAAAACGTTATTATTGTAATAATATTAGTTTGACATTTTCATATTTACCTTCTTCTGGAAAATGAACGATGATCGATAATTGCGAAGAATAACAAAATTACGATGTTTGTTTCTGCGGTGTTGTGTAATGGAAAAAAAAAAAAATAAAAAAATAAAAAATAATTTAAACGTACCTATGACAATTTATTTGAAAAACACGTTTTCTATTGTGATTTAATCATATTATTAAAAAAATAAAAACAATGGGTACGTGGTACATTTTTACTGGTACGTAGGTAAACGAACAAACACTGAGAGCATATTTTTTTGTCATAACGTTTTTTTTTTCCGCCCAATAACAAACATACAAATACATATAAAAGTACGTGACAGACACTGACAGCGTTCGGACACTTTTATAATATTGCAGACGTCGCTGTATACCGACAAAATAAATACTCGTCATTGAATATTACAATATCAGATTATAGGCGACTATATTGAAAAAAAAAACAATTTTTTCGATTTAAAATTAAAATTTTTTTTTTTATAATTCTGGAAAAATTATTATATATTTATATTTTCGTGTGATCCAATTTTTTAGTTATGTCCAAAGGGCCTTCATATTTTAATTATAACTATACGCACCTATACTCATACGTACGAATTAAATTGTAAATTTTGGGCGTATGCGTGTATTGCATTTATTATTATTATTATACGAGTACATCCGAAATAAGCGATTTTTTATTATTATTTCGTGTTATATTGTCTGAATAGTTTTTTTGTTCAAAATTTCTAATGGTTTATAGATAACTCACATATTTAAACAATTATTATAATAAAAAGATGAGCTGATACTCCTGCCGCACAGGATACAGGTGTGCGGATCATAGCGTTTAATTTTACTTAGAATTTGAATGCAATGATAAACCATTGCATTCGAAAAAACGATTCTGAGCGAAGTTTAGTCAGATTATAATTTTCGTTTGAACTAAAAATATCAATTTAAAACAGCTATAAAAAAAAATTGAGATTAGGGATTTTTCTAATATTTTAGTATGATGTTAAGTAATATGTAAGTATACTTCAGTAAAATTTTCAGACCCTAATACCAAAAATTACCAATTTTATCAAACATTATATACGTAAAAACGAGAAATTTACGAAATATTCGAAGTCCTATATTTAGTAAAAAAATTTAAAAAACGGTTCCCAAATTTTACCACATATATATAATAGCTATGTGAACACCCAAAAAAATTTTCAAGTCTCTAACTTAAAAATTGCCCGAGTTATCGTGAAATATAGAAATTGAATTCGTCAAAATTTCATTTTTCGTGAAAAATGCCGTTTTTTCGTCATTTTTTCGAAGTTTTTTCTACCGCTTATAGTCAATTTTGAGAAATTCGAAAAATGACCTAAATAAAGTACCATCTACATCCACTTTTACATCTGAAACTCGCTATTTGTGAAAATCGAAGCATTATTTCGGGTAGTAAAAGTGTTTTCAGAATATTTATTTATATGTATGGATTCTAAAATTTTCGTTTTCCTAAAAATATCAACTTAAAACGGCTATAAAAAAAAATTTTGACAATGGATTTTTCTAATATTTTAGTATGATGTTAAGTAATATGTAAGTATACTTCAGTAAAATTTTCAGACTAAAATACCCAAAATTGACAATTTTATCACACATTATATACGTAAAAACGTGAATTTTACGAAATATTCAAAGTCCTATATTTTGGAGAAAAATTAATGTAACGGTTCCAAAATTATACCACATATATATAATAGCTATGTGAACACCCAAAAAAATTTTCAGGTCGCTATCTTAAAAATTGCCTGAGTTATCGTGAAATATAGAAATTAAATTTGTCAAAATTTAATTTTTCGTGAAAAATGCCGCTTTTTCGTCATTTTTTCGAAGTTTTTTTCTACCGCTTAGGGTCAATTTTGAGAAATTCAAAAAATGACCTAAATAAAGTACCAACTAGATCCACTTTGCTACCGGAAACATACCCTATTCGTGATAATCGGAGCATTATTTCGGGTAGTAAAAATGTTTACAGAATAAAAAAAAAAAAAAAAAAATCACACATCATTGTAAAACCAATACATTCTTCGCTTCGCTCAGAATCTAAAAATTCGATTTTGTTTACATACTAAAAATAATAATTATAATCACTGTTAATATTTATTTTATATATACGCAATACGCATACGCGGAATAATGAAAACAAAAATAAAAATATCCACGTATTTAAATAACTAAAGATACATAAAACGACTTCGTAAATAGTACCTATATAGAATTTTAAATCGGTAAACGTAAAAAGAATAACTTATTTATTATTATTTATACGTTTTTTCCTCGTAGGTATATTTAAATAATTTATCATTATTTCTATTGATTTATTGAAGATAATAAGTATGAATTTATGAGAATATAGAGTTTTAATTACACGCTGTTAAAATCAGATGATGGTAGAAACGAAACACGAATTTTATTAAAATTTAAAACGATCGAAACGCGTGTGTTACGAAGAATAGAAAAAAAAAATTTTTTTTTAAACGCGTTCAAATAAAAATAACGTAAAAAATACAGCTGAAATATGCGAGCCACGACTACATTATAATGATAATAATCATCGAGCTCGATAATAAATGTATGTCTGCGTACAAAATAACAAATGTTCCGTGTTTGTCCTTCAATGAAACTTATGTGTCCCCAGTGTGTTTGTTAGTAGGTGGTTTTTTTTTTTTTTATTTTGGATTGTGGTCAATTTCTACACAGGTTTTCTGCGTGTAATGTGAATCTTCGCGAAATTTGGACATTAAAGACGAATTGATTTTTTCCTTATTGACGTATGCATATCGAGTCGTTTCAATAGCATTAGGTGTAGGTACATTATATATTATTATTACGTATAACACAACAGACCATCACGGGTGAAATGACAAAAATGAAGAAAAAACCGCACATATATGGAATATTAATGACCGATGCCGTCCCTGTTGAATACGTAACTACGTTTGTGTAATTTATATCATTGTCTTCCGATATCTATTGTTTTTGGGGAGAGGCGTTATCTCTTCGACTTCTGCTCTCCCAATTTACGATTTATCGTTCGTATCGGTGTTTTTGGAACACGTGTTTAAAACGGACGACTTTAAGAGGCCGAGATACCGAAAATGTCATTTCCCCACATCCCCTCGGATAATGGTAATATGTATATCTATCACCGATTTCGCGTATAGTATAATAAAAATAAACGAAACGATTATATTTAAAACGTCTAGGTACTGTACTCATACAGGTACAACTCTAAATATTATAATTTTATATCTTATTAGACTTTAGTAGAATAAAAATTTCATAGAAATTATTGTTATATTTTCGAATTAAACTTATATAGCATATAATACAAGTTATAGTTTTTGAATAGTTTGTCTATTCTTTTACGAAAATGATTGGCAATAGGTATTTGAATGTGACCAGTTTTTAATACAAACTAGAATTTACATAAAATATACCTATATTCTGAGCGAATTTCTTCAGATATTATATTGTATTGATTAAAATTTTTACATTTATCAGTCTTTACGTTCGATATAAATAATATAATTATATGAATAATTTATCATTAAATCCCTAAATGAGTTACCAAATTTCAAATACCCAAATCTGACAGTATTTCGATCAGAATCATTTTTGGAATGTAGGTAATGATTTATCATTGCATTCAAATGTTCAAGCTTCAACACTATCCTATTTACACCTCTATCCTTTCCACACCAGTATCCCTTCCCTTGCTTTTTATTATTAAAGATTTTCGTTTAAACTAAAAATATCAACTTTAAACAGCTATAAAAAAAAAATTGAGACTAGGAATTTTTCTAATATTTTTATATGATGTTCAGTAATACGTAAATATACTTTAGTAAAATTTTCAGACCTTGATGCCAAAAATTGCAAATTTTATTAAATATTATATACATAAAAACGAGAATTTTACGAAATATTCAACGTCCTATATTTTCTAGAAAAATTAATGCAACGGTTCAAAAATTTTACCACATATATATATAACCTATGTGAATACACAATAAAATTTTCAAGTCTCTTACTTGAAAATTATTTAATAAATTTTTCGAGTTATCGTGAAATATTGAAACTGAATTCGTCAAAACTTCAGTTTTCGTGAAAAATATTTTTTTTCGTCTTTTTTTCTTTTGCATAGGGTCAATTTTGAAAAATTCGAAAAATGTTCTAAACAAATTTCCATTCGGTTTCTAAGTAATGACCTTTATTTTAGTCGCTTATGTTTTATTTCACTTATTGTTATTACTCCATTTAATTCTATGATATTAAAATATATTTCATTTTATACATTTAAAATAAAATGTTTCTTTTTGTGTATTTATGTCAATATTGAATATTATTTATAAAAGACACGTCATAAATAATAATATATTGAATATATTATTTATATAAGAACACTATATTATAATTATAGCCTGATCATAATACGTATAATTGTATTGAAATAGTGTTTATTAATATAATCTCTGTAAATTTATATTAATATAATTATATAAATATAATAAATATATTATATAGTGTGAAGTGTGTTCTACTGTTCTTGCTAAGAGATACCACTAAATAATTCAGATGGAATGTTCATATATTTAAATAGAAATTTTTTCATAAATTGTACAAGCACACATTTTACAATAATTTTTAAACTTTTAATTCTTTCAATGTGGGCATGCGCAATAGAACTTTGCATTTTTTAAATGGGAACACATGTTTTTTTTTATTATTACTATTATTATTAGCTTTGAGTGGAATATAATTTATTCAGCAATTTTGAAATAACGTAAACCTTTTTTTTTATTTCAAATATTGACTGAGTATTTGTAATTTTTAATTTTTCGTTTTGCTCAAATTTCAACAGATATTATAACGCTGTATGATTTTTATTAAAGATATTAAGATAGCCAGAGATCAATCAATTTTTGAGATATACTAAAAATTTAAATATGAAAGTTGCTTAAAAAATTGTATCTATATTAAAATCTCTTGCATAAAATAGATAATGCCCATTGCCCATTTATTTTAGAAAAAATGCAAGCTTAATTATTGCCCCATCATACCTAAAAAGTTAACATTTTAAAAATTAGTACCTCTAAAATGTTTACTAGTACATATTTGATATTATAAAAAAATTTATATTTCAATATAAGATCATCCGACTAAAATATTTAGTCTAAGCGCACCGTATAAAAAGGTTTAAGAATTTGAGATTAAATAAAATATTTAAAATATTATTAATTTTACAGTACCTACCATTAACATTATTATTAATTATTTCACTTTTTGCGCTTTATAATTATGACTTTCTACAAACTACAACTATAATATTATGTATTTTTAATTACTTATACCAATAATATAAAAATTAAATTAAATTAATTTATTCAATGATATTATTAAAATAACTTGATTAAGCTATATAAAAATATTACGAGATGATATAATGAACCATAATAATAATTTTATGACATGGTAATTTATAGTTGAAATTGGGTATTGACGGACATATTTTAATTTTTTTTAAATTCGAAGAAAATGATTATACTCGTATTTTAATTTTTAATAAGAATTAATAATGGATTTTTTTTTTATTATTATATAAACTACATCTCAGTAAAGAACATTTAACAATTTACAATTTTTACACGTTATTAAAATTTAAAATTGTTAAAAAGTCTTGATGTTTAAATAATGAAAATGTAAAATGTTATTGAGTTTTATTCAACTCGGTAATATTATTATAGTTCAAACATAATATAATATAATTATTAAGTAACGCGTGGAAAACATTGTTTTGTTTATATCATCTTAATTTACGGGGAAGATGTGGAAATTATATAACATATTTAAGCCCAGCGAAATGTTATTTTCTCTTATATATATAAAAAGTAAAACGGGAAAATTCTCATTTAGTCCCCATATAATATAGAGACGAGGAGGAAAGAGTGTATATTTTTGATTTTTATTCTCACGCGATAAAACACGACGGTTTTATTTCATTATTATTATTATTATTATTGTGTTATATACTGAAAAACATGGCGCATAATTGGGTCGTTTTTCACTTTAATCAACCGCGAAGAAATCTCCACCGAGAGTTTCCATTAATTACTTTTAAATTGAATTTTACATTCGTAACCAACTGAAACTGTTAAAATGAGTATCCTTTATTTGAATCGTTTCGTTTAATAAAGGAGTATTAGATATAGGTATGCCCACAACAGAAATAATATATTAAAATACATAATATAATATACTTGCAGGTATATAATTATAATATCTTCACAGAAAAACAATAATTAATAATAAACATTATGTTTTATTAATATTAATTAACAATTATTGTGGTTAATAATAATGATGATGTTATGTTTATGTGCTTAGACCCAACAAGACCGCATTAGAAATATTTCATACGAGAATATCAAAAAGAGAATTGTATCCGGAAGACGATACGTTTGTGCCATTAATTTTAAAAGGCCAGTCTAATTTGTCCATCACAAGTGTAGGTAAGTATACCTAATAGTTGAAATTCGTTTAAAACTGCAGGTTTGAAAATATTTTATTAGTATTATGTTTCACATTTGATGATAAACTAATTATTGTGTTTTAGAGCAAAAAAGTGGCGGTACACAAATAAAACTTATTATTATGTTCGAAAATGGAGACAAAGCTCTTATGAAGCCGATGAGGTAATAATTAAAATTTTAAACCGTTTCAATCATTTTTTATTTGAAATATTATACAATGTTATTATCAATATTTTACGAAAATAAAACATTATAATGCTGTTAATTGAACAATTAGTATTTAATGTATGCAAATGGACGTTGAGCTTTTCGGTATTTATTTGTTTTCTGTTATATCAAATCGGACGTGTTGATGTTTTAAAAGCATGCTTTATGTTGTTTATTAGTTATTAGGTCCGCACTTCTGAAATGTACTTTTTTTTTTTTTGTGAAAAGATTTCCGAGGGGAAATAATTGATATAATGAGACCAGTTCATGTTGATTTGGAACTTTTCTTTTGCGAGACGTTGACGTGATACAACTTTTTCCAGTTAATAATTAACTGTTTGCATTTTATATTATAGATAATGCTTTTATCTTCGCTGCAAAATAATAATGTAATGCACATAAATAAAAATCGGACGATCAAAATTTAAAAAATATATTTTGGAATAGTATTCCACGAATTAAATTTATAAAATCATAGACGATCAAAATATGATAATATGGACGTTATTATATAAGAATTAAATCAACTATTATGCTTTACTAGCATACTTATAGAATTAGTCGAACCCAAAATCGGTAAAGTCTATTATGAAATAATGTAAACGATTTCATGTATAGTAAACAGTTATAAATTCAATATTAATTTATTAAAATATTGTACCTATATTTATAATGTTATTGTTAGATTTAGAGATTTTTTTAAATACAATTACGAAACGGACGTAATTATACCTACTATACCTATCATATTTATTTATTAACATCTATTCAAATAGTATTTGACATCAATTTGCTGCTTGTTAACCTTTATTGTTACTGCCGTTATTGACAATGATTTGTTAACTTTGATAGATGTACTCGTATGTAATTTACTTGCCTCTGTAATAGAATCCATTAAAAAATCTTATAATTTATTGTATATTTTAGAATTAATAGATTAATAGTTGAGAAAAATATTATTTTAAGTTACATGTTAATATATAGACACATAATATGTTAATTTTATATAGGTAACCTACCTATATTATCCTATATTATATTAATAATAATAATAATAATAATAATAATAATAATAATAATAATAATA
>JAIUCT010000027.1:231699-263502 GCA_021307375.1 Tetraneura akinire
AATAATAATAATAATAATAATAATAATAATAATAATAATAATAATAAGAAGAAGAATATTAAATAATATATGTAGTTCTTCAATTTAAAATTAAATATTTTTCTTCCATCATTTTTACAACAAATAAATAGTCTAAGTCATCATCACATTGATTTTCTGATAAAAATTACAGGTTTAGTAGAGAACAACAGACTCTGCCAAATCACTTTTACTTCACCGACTACGAGAGACACAATGCCGAAATTGCAGCGTTTCATCTCGACAGGTACGTCCATCTCGCTAAAGTAAAATTATTGTCCGAATTAGTTCCGATTGATAGCTATAAACATTATTGTGAATAAAGCAATTCCTACGTCTGCGCAATTCTGTGTATTACGTAAAAACGTGTGTTTTCATTCCTATTTTCATTGTAAAAAAATATAACTTTTATCAATAAAAAAAAAAAAAAAAAAATGATTTAAGCTGTGTTATATGTATTATATAAATAGATAACTGCATGGAGACCTGTCATAAAATATATTATGGTTTGTTACCAATTTTAGATAATTATCAAATATGTTTTGAACTACTGAAAAGACTGTTTAATATACACATATTATAATATTATAAATAATATATTTCTTTTTTGTAGTGTTATTGTTTTAAAAAATATATAAATCGCTCAACAAATCATATTTTGATTTTCAATGAAATGATATGATACGAGGTCGTGATTTTTATTAGTTTTTATTTTTAACTGTGTTTAACATATTAAATGTTCAATTGAATTAGTTAAATTTGAAAATTTTAAATAATTGGTTTTATAACCGTTAAGTTGTATACATTCAATACGCAAACGTGTTTTAGGTTATTGGGTTTCCGAAGAACAATGCCGGTTAGCGGTAGATTAGTGAACATTACGTCTGAACTGATGGGTCAAGTGACTTCATCCGATTTGTTGAAGACGTTTTTCGTTTCGCCCGATAAGAACTTGTGCTTCCATGGTCAGTGTTCATATTACTGCGACACATCGCACGCCATATGCGGTAATCCGGATATGTTGGAGGGCTCGTTTGCCGCGTACTTGCCGCCCTCAAAAGATTTTGAGAGGAAGACTTGGAGACATCCGTGGAGACGAAGCTATCACAAAAGGAAAAAGGCCAAATGGGAAACTGGTTAGTATTTTATATTTGAACGTTTACACTTTAAAGTTTAAATCACATTTTACCTAGATAACAGCAATCCTACTCTTGTTCGAGTTTGATAATATAATAATGTTTGATTTAGTGTCTACGGGTAATAATAACGATGATGTTTTCAGTTTTTTTGTATTTTAATAGGTCAAAATAAGTTATTTTATGATAAATATAATATGGGCTCAGTGTTTAAATGTGATATTTATTATAAATTTATAATAATTTATCGTTCTGTCGAAACGTGAAAAGACAATAAATTATTTTTTTAACTACCTATAAATTTTTTTTTTTATTTTCGAGAGTAAATTGTTTATCTAATATTACAATAATTATTGATAAGCGTCGATTATTTTACGGACGGTGCATTTTTTTAAAAAATTAATAAAATGCATTATGTTTCATTTTAGACGCATATAAATTAAACGTTAATGCAATTTTCTTCGTACATATAACGACGATAACAATGGATAAATTAAAATTGTTCTCAATATTAAAACTTTGATATTGTTTTATTATAATATACTTACTTATCTATGATATTCATATTTTACGAAGTATTATTGTCATACTAAAGCACGCTTAAGCGAATGAAATAATTAATTTTATTCATTATGTATTTTATTATTAAAAATAAATAAATTTAATTAATATATTTTTTTTCAATATAAGTAGGTACATAAAAGTTTTAAACATTATTACCAATATTAAATTAGTTTATGTAGGTAAATCAAAATGTCTTAATTAGTTTTAAACCGTAGTCGAGTAATTTCAATTGTACAGAGATGTGATAAAATTATTATTTTTTTTTTAACGATTCAAAAATATTATTATTACTTATTAGTGAGTGATAAATCAAATAAATTTTTAAATAATGCATTTTCTACATATGTACTAACAGATATATTGTCTATTAGTCTATTACATATAATATCATCGTCACCGTGGTCTGAATAAATTATTTTTTGTCTTTTAATATAATAATTTAACTATACAATTAAAATAATTGCTTCTAATATAAAACGTTTAAAATAAATGAATAAAATTATTACCATCAAACTTCCATGTGTATTGTCCGAAGGCATTCGGATAGTGATAAACAAATTTAAGTTTATTTTTTTAGACAAAGAGATTATTTAGCAACGGAAATACTTAATTTACAGTATAGATAATATTATTATTTTGATTATATTTGACCTTCAAATCTATACGTTTTACCGATTCAAATACTAATAAATATGATAATATCAAAATTAATTTATTGAATACGATAAGGATTAATAGTTTAATTTTATTTGTTATTGTTACTGATAGATTATCAATTGGTATAAAACTTTATATTTTCATATTACGAGCATATAATCTTTATTTATCGTGCAAGCTATATAATATATAAAATATAATTCATATTATAAAATATGATTTTTTTATAATATTATTTACTATATAAATTTTGATTTTTGTCATTTCATTATTTTAATTGACGTTAAATTTCTGAAAAATATATTTAATTTAATTTTTTTAATTGTTTCAATAATGGATAATTTTTACTTTATTTTAACTTCCCACAATTAAATTTAATATTTAAAACGAAAAACGTATATTTCTATCTATATATATTTTATAAAAAATAACGTTTAGAATTAAATATATTATGTAAACAAAAGCAATGTATATTTAAAATAATAAAACAATTAAACATTATTTATTAAAAGTCGGCTCCTTTAATTACAAAATTCAATTTATTATATAATTTAATGTAACGTTTGTGTTTGTATGAGTTGTAATTTTATTGTAGCATGATTTTTAACAATAATTATTAATCATTAATGTTCAAATATATTTCTAACTTATACTTCAATTTATAATATAGTGTTGATATTTATATTCATAGTGTTATTACTTAAATATTTCAATTTTCATTTTCATTCATAAAATTGTATACGTAATTCAATTAAAAAATTTAGTTTAGGTTCGATAATTTCGATTAAATTTATTAAGAAGTATTTTCACAATATTATTATTAAACTCACGTATATTAAAATTTAATTATATACAATAAACTAATATTTAATATAAAAAATGAGAATTATGATACGTTAAGTATTTACTGTAATTTCATGGAAAATGATTTAAAATAATAATTTAAATAATATTATAATTTCGTAGTTTTTATGTAAATAAAATACCGAACGAAAGATGAACTATTAGGTACTTATCATATTCTTAATGGGCAATTACAATGTTAAATACGAAGATCAAAGTAAAATTTTATTTAATATGTAATATTACGTAGTTTTCAAATCGCATTTTCACATCGGACATTTAATTTTTAGTTTTGTTTTAAAATCAAACAAAAATGAATAGATTTTAGTAAGATTGAATACGTTATGTAATGTAGAATTCAGTAAATTATATCATTTTAAGTTTGAGTATAATTTATATTTTATTTAAAATTTTTAAAGTTTTTAGTTTTGAACTTAGATAGAAAAAATGTTTTTTTTTTTTTAATATGACATGTACGTGATTTCAAAAAGTAAAGATAACCAAAACGCGTTAATTGAAATACTTAATTCGTTTATAAATTGATGCCCATATATTATTATTATTTCTAAACCGTATACACATTGGTGCAAATAGGGAAGTGTAGGGGGATTTTTCAACCCCAAAAAATCGTTTTAGCTCCCCTCCCAAAATTGCAATACTTAAAAAGAAGTATTTGTTAATAAATAAGTAATAAACAGGTTATTAATTATTTGGGTACTTTAGCCGCCCTAAAATAATTTTTAACCTATTTCCGTCTGTTCTATAAAATAAAAACGTGATAATGGTATATGGTAATAATGTGATACTACGCGTTATTATTTCGATAATATTTCATTTGATTTGTTGTTCTTTTGATTTCATTAGATCCCCATTATTGCGAAATAATCAGAAGCGTACAACCGTACAATTCGGGCCGCCGCATGTTGGACATCATGGATTTGGCCATATTCGACTTCCTTATGGGCAACATGGACCGTCATCATTACGAGACGTTCTCTATATTCGGGAACGATTCGTTTCCCATTCACCTGGACCACGGTCGAGCGTTTGGCAAGGCGTTTCACGACGAGCTGAGTATATTAGCTCCGGTCATACAGTGCTGTCACATACGAAAATCCACTCTGGAATCTTTGCTCAGGTATAAATATCTCACAACACAATGATAATTATTGTACCCAGTAGTAATTATATAAATTTTTAATTATAATTATAATAAAATCGGCATAAAATTATAGTTTTACTTTAATAATATACTCGTATTGTTATCATTTTCTCGTTTGATCGAGTCGCGGGTAACAAAATTTCAAACACACTCGACGACGTTGACGTGGGTCAATATGAGTATAGTACGAGTCAAGAGAGCGCATACCGTGATATCGTACACCTTGTATATTATAATATTATTGGCGTTTTAATACGTATATAAGAGAAATTTAAGACGGGTTTTCGCCAATATAATCTATATTATACGTATATTATATATATATATAAGTAATGTATATCATGTCGATGGGAATTCGGAAGTCGGGTTTAAAATAAGGGAGAGAGAAAATAAGAGGAAAATAAACGTCGACCTCTCATATATCGCCTATATACATAAGGTAGAAACGGTTGAAAAGTCCGAGTTTGTGCGTTTTTCTGGCGCGGATATTACGACTTAACTGTACGGGGTCTATGCGCGGATAAAAAGGACCCGGGAGAATTGACGGCGACTTGCCAATGGCCGTCCGGTCGGCGAAAATCCTGCAGACTGGTCCGCACCGTTTTGTTTATGCCCTCGTCCACACAACCAGCAGATAACGCGTATTATATTATTATTGTATATTGGTAAATATATTATTATGCGCGTGCGAGACCGGGGAAAATAATCTTAAATAAACGGCGGCGGCGGTTAAGAGGTCGAGAAAAGCCATTACGAGCATTTGCAAACACACTCGGCAGACCTGATGAAATATTCAGCGACGACAAAACGGCCCCTACCGCCGCGCCGCCGCGACGAAAGCTTTTCACATCGGACGCATATAACGTTTCGTTCGCTTGATTATTTTGTATACACGACGAATATTATAATAATAATATTATTCAGACATTATTATTATTATTATTATTATTATTATTATTATTATTATTATTTTTATTATTATTATTATTATTATTATATGTAGGTAAGTAATAGTGCACTCTGCGTAATTATTGTTATGACGTTTCGTTTTGATTTCCAGCGATTTTCAAAAAGTCTATATATTTTACGTAGAATAAATATTTCCCTCTGTATTATTATTATTAATATCGTGGACAAACCGTCGTGTTATTATAATATTCAGTTTAACGTAACGATACAATATTATGATTACAATATCCGTTACGTCCGCAAACATCCGGAAAATAAAGCTCGCCTCCTACGCGAATATCAACATTTATTATTATTATTATTATATATTATTATATTATGTAATAATAATAATAATAATAATAATAATAATAATAATAATAATAATAATAATTACAAGTACAACAACAATACATACATCATCGTCGGTGCTGTCCACACTGGTTCGATAGCGGCGCGAAGTTTTTTCTTGATGAAAAAAAAATAGATACCATAATAATTATGGCAAATTTTATTCTTAAAACAATTTAATATCAACATATACGTAAATAATAAAAATGTGTTATTTTTATCATTAATTAGCCTCTCCAAACATCGACAGTCCACCCATCCATTTTTGCCATGAAACGATTTTTTCTTGAGGTTATCTCTTCGCTCCACCGCTGGCAAGACAGGTCATGATATTTTTAATTATTCAAATTCCAGTTATCACTAGAAATAAAAATTGCGCCGAAAGTAGATGATCAATTTTTTATGGACGCTCGTTAAGTCTTATAATGATTGAATTTTTATTTTATCTACGAAATTCTGAGTGCAACTTATTTGTAAAACACTGTATGTTTTAATCCTATTATTATTATTATTATAATTAGGTTAGGCTAAATAACGTGCATACAAATTTCACTAAAATTTTGTAAATTTATACGCGAACATTCGTTTTTAATATTTTTATCTACATGCGGTATTGGTAAACTAGTATACGTATATATTGACGTAAACGTGCCCACGTCACGAGTAAACACAACAAAGTTGTTTCATTAATGATTGTTGACACATTATTATAATAAATTATGATTTATCAAACCCCGCGTTTCATCAAATTTTGAGCAAAGCGATAATGTATTGGTTTTACAAAGGTGTGCCTTTTCTTTATATTTAATTTCTAATTATTATTATTATTTTTTTTTTTAGTTTATATGTAGACACATTTTCGATTCGAAATAATGCTCCGATTTACACGAATAGCATATGATTCCGATAGAAAATATTATCTAGTTGATACTTTATACAGGTAATTTTTCGAATTTCTTAAAATTAACCCTATGTGATAGGAAAAACTACCAAAAATGACAATAATGCTACATTTTTCACGAAAACTACAATTTTAAGCAAATCAATTTCAATGTTTTACGATAACTCGGGCAATATAGAACTTATAGACTTGAAAATATTTTTGAATATTCAAAAAGATACTATAGATACTATATATTTATGTGATAAAATTTTGGATACGTTAAATTAATTTTTTTTACAAAATTTATAATTTTGAATATTTACTAAAATTCTCGATTTGATCTATATAGTTTGTATTTATTAAATGAGCAGTTTTGGGTTTATGGTCTGAAAATTTCACCGAAGTATATTCACACATAAGAATTCTTATTATTTTTCTATACTTTTCAACAATTATTAATAAAAAAGACAAAATATTTTGAAATATAGTTTGAAATAATAGTTTGAAAATTTTATTGAAGCATACTTATTACTTTTATTAGAAAAAATTCAAGTCTCTATTATTTTTAAAAAGGTATTTGAAGTTGAAATTTTAGTCAAATCGTTAATATTAAAGTATTTATATGGATTCTTCTGTTTATATTTAAATATTTTACAATAACGTTAAATAAAATTAACAAAATTTTTTGAAAAATTTAAAAATTTGATTGAAGCTAAAAAGCTAAAATAGTAAAATACTTATAACTAAACTCAGTTTTAAATTATTGTGAATACTACATTTATCAATTTTTTGCTGTATAAAGTATAAAAAGAAGAGCTAATACTGCTGGGGGAAGAGATACAGAGGATAGTGTTGATGTTGAATTTTGAATTTTTGATTATAATTTGAATGCAATGATAAATAATTACAAACGAAAAACGATTCTGAGCTAAATACAGTCAGCCCTGTATCCTTTTGATAACATAACAGTATTACCTCTTATATTTATAATTGATCGTTTAACGTTATGAAATATTATAATAATTATTAATAATACATATACGAAATAATACGCGCATAGTTAAACGTAGATGAATAAATTATAAACGTGATATTCTTGGAAAACAAAATGAAACGAAATTTAATTAAATCATATATATATATATATTTTTTTTTTATACAGATCTGTTAATGTTTTGTTAATTTGTATTAGAAATGTATATAGGTACGTCACAGCTCAAAGGAATCGTTTTTGTGATCCAATTAAATTATTTTACAATATGCTTATTATAACGATTAAAAGGAGTTGTAACCATGCCATTCGTCATGAAACATTTTCATTTTAAAAATCAATTAACAAAAAAAAAAAAAAAAAAAAAAAAATAGCTGAATAATTTGTATTTGCGCGAGGAATTATTATAGGGTATAATAGTTTTAAACGTTGAATTTTAATATTTTATCATAATCGTGGATTGTTTTTGATTTTATAAATCTTTATACAATATCGTATTCTTATGTTTTATTCGAATATAAACAACTGCGTTTGAATAAAAACAATAACGTAACGCGTATTATTATTTTATGTATGTATAGTAACGTAAAAATAAAAAATAAATTTACATTAAATAAAACCACTAATATGAATATATATTGGTTTGTGGACACTTGAAAAAGTAATAAGAATAACAATACTATTATAGGTTAGGTATATATTGGTAAACTTTAATTCCGGTATGCACTCATAAAATATATTTCGTTTTATAACTCATATATTGTAATACCTACACGAGGCTTAACCGATTCGAGACAAATACCTACACGTGTGTATATATACAGTACATAGAAGTAATATAATCGTTAAAAAAGTCAATTTGAAGAAAAACTTTTATATGTGAAAAGTTTAAACGTTTGGTCATTTACTTAGTAATCGAATCACGCGAAACTAATGGCTCGTTTTATTCGGAATATTGGCTTTGCAAAGTCCAATTACGAAAATAGGATAAAATTAAAGTAGGTATTATAATATGAAAACAACACAATTTTTTGTATTATGTGTTATGTTATTTTTTTGAAACTTGTCCGTGCCGTTGTTAAATAAGTCGTTGTTAAGGATATCATAATATTCTTACGTTAAACGTGTATGAATATACATTTAATATTTATTCACATGGATGATTAATGTTTACTGAAGTATTTCCTTTACTCTTCAAGTTTATCTGGGCAATATATAAATTTCTATACAGGTACTGCAGGATATACGTTTTATAATGTATTAATCCAGTCCAGAGTTCTTTTGATGATAAAAAATTGAAATTTAAAATTTATCAGCAGGTATAATTATGGTATAAATAAAATATTTTAAAATGGTAAAGTTTTTGAATTTTCTACTATACCTTGCTAGCTCTCATAACAACTTTTCTCTGTTAAACTTCATAACACATCTACAGGCATCTTTTTTTCATTTTTCACTTGCGCTATGATACTTTTATCGCATGAAATACTTTTTGATTTTCTTACAGTCTTGTATTATATTTAAAAGCATTTTATATTTATGCAAAATAATTCCTTAACATTTCATTTGTTCATTTTATAAAATCAAAATACGCATGTTATCTGTCAAATTTTTAATTCGTTATCAATATTAGTAATTGCTATCGAATACTTATTTCCCTTTTTCGTGTTCTTTAATATTTCTCATCAATTATTGATACTGTATTATTTGTAATTAGACTTTCTATGACTTTGGTTTCTGGATAAACAACATTTATGATCCTATGTATGGAATTGATTCTGATTAAATCCTTAAGACTACGTTTTTACTTTATCCTAACCGCACTTGTTGAGTTGTTAGTTTGTTACTCTCTCCATTTTTCAATTACGTTCAAATGTTCCGTTGGTTTTCCACGAATCCTACGCTAAAATACGTTTAAGTAAACGATAAAATAGTTATACGTAAATATTAATTATTCATGAGTCATGACTTGATGAATATAATAATATCGAACGATTATTAGTTTTAAATGAACTTATAATACAAAAAAATGAACCATGCTTATGTTATTTTCAGATTTACTATAAAGTTAGTGTAAATCTACCTAATATATTATATGATGATATAATATCGATTATTATAATAATTTTTATTTTTCAGTTTTCATAACGACAAAAAGCTTAGTGAACGCATGAGAGAATCGATGGCTGCAGACTCGCTTTCGCCAATATTATGGGAACCTCATATGATAGCCCTGGACCGTCGAGTGGGTATTGTGTTGCAAAAAATCCGTGAATGTATTTCGGTGAATACGGCGAGCAGTGAAGGCTCGACGGAAAATGTGCAAGTTCCTCAAACACATTCTGTCAAATTGTCCAAGTCATACGAAAAACTAGTTTTCAGTTTAATTTCTGGGAGCACGCCACGCCAGTCGGATTTATCTGACCGTTTGAATAATTAATAACAACTCGTTTAAAACGTGCCTTGGACAATACAATAATTATATCGTTTCGCATCTCGTGTAAATAAACATTTATAGTTAAGTTTGTAATAATGTATTATATATTATATATTAATTGTTCCAATGTATACCTATACTCGTATATTATTATTGTTACGTCGTTTATATATAATATAGTGTTTAATATTGTCAAATATATTGACCAATCAACGCCATCATCGTCACGAACAGGAGTCGTTTTTCCTATTCGTTATATTAAATAATTTTAATAAAAAAAAAAAAATAAAAAAAATACATCTACCTAGTACCTACGATAAAAAATAGTACCAATAATTAATATATTGATTTTTGATGTTTAATATAAATGTGATTTTTTTTTTTTTTTAAATCGTGTTTCATATACTCGTAATTATTATTGAAAGTCAAAAAGATTTTATTATCGAATAAACAAAATCATATTATTTATTTATTAATTGTCACCTGATTTTACATTTTAACGTAACTGTTAATTGCGATAATGGTATATGTATTTTATTCAAATAAGTATATTATGTTATTACGGGAAATGATATAAATAATTATTATAATAGAGACGAAATGTTCAAAACGATGATTTCAATGTTATTATACTGAACAGAACTGATAACTATATAATATGTGTTAATAAATAAATTATTATTTGAATATTGTACTATAATAATATTATTATAGAATAATCTTCGTTGTTTCTATCAAATGAGTAATTATTACAATTTATTGTCACATAATAATATTATATTTTACTTAAATAAATGTGATATTTATTATATTATGCATTTGGCCAAACGGACTCAAATATGAATTATAATTTGTCATAATTACTAAATAAATGGTTTATTTATTTTTAAAACGCGTTGTTGTCCATTCCTCGATCATTACACAACAATATTTCTTTCATAATAATAATTATATTATGTAATAATTATCCTTTATCCGCGTGTTGTATATATTTATAACTCCTTTATTTAAATTTTAAAGAATATTATTATGGTTTATTTTTCATGTCTCATTTAATAATATTTTTATTTAATTATTTCAATTTAGAAGTACATTTTAGATAATTAAATTAATATATTATTCTTTAATAACTACTACAACACTACAGTGGTTCCAAGTTATATTTAGTTATTAAAAATATACGATACTGATAAATCGTTTGAAATATAGCAAAGTACCTATAAGACAATTACACCCTATGTTTAACTTTTGTATTTATGATTAAATAACGAATCAGTGAATCACATCCATAATAGAATAATAAGAATATATTGTATACAGGCGTACAGAAATACATGATTTTTAATAAATAATTCCCATAATTTTAAGTATTATTAATATTATATTTTATAAAAAAAATTATAATAATCAATATTTAAAATAATTTTTTTAGAAAAATAATTTTTGTTTGTATAATAGTATAATAATAATTAAATTTCATATGAAACATACTGAATCTTTGTATAAATTATAAACTGTTTTTAAGTTATAATTTTTATAATATAATACCTATATCTAATTATACGTAGGTAACGTTTTTGTCTTAAATTAATTATGTAAACAATAATAGGTACCATATTATTTTTATTCTTATACACCCATGATCGTTTTAAATTTAAATTTATGTGCTTGACAGATGTAAATCTGCGCACAGGGGGTGCCAAGGGTGCCCAGGCACCCCCCGAAATTTCCAACAATTTTCTATTTTTTTTTTTTAGAAATATAATATCTCATTTAGTCACTTGAGATTTAAGACATTATTTTTTATGGCATTTACATGTTCAAATTTTAAAAAAGACGAACTGACTAACTGTAGTGATATAGGTGTGCAAATCATAGTGTTTAATTTTAATTAGAATTTGAATGCAATGATAAACCATTTATAAAATTTTCAAGTCACTAACTTCAAAATTGCCTGAGTTATCGTGAAATATTGAAATTGAATTAGTCGAAATTTCATACATACTCGTATACTCGTATACTCGTATTACATATACCTATATGTATGGATACTAAGATTTTCGTTTAAACTAAAAATATCAACTTTAAACAGTAATAAACCAAAAGTCCAAAATTGAGACTAGGGATTTTTCTAATATTTTAATATGATGTAATGTATTATATATGTATACTTCAGTAAAATTCTCAGACATTAATGCTCAAAATTGACAAAATTGTCAATTTTATCAAACATTATATTATACATAAAAACGAAAATTTTAAGAAATATTCAAAATTTTACCATATATATATAATATATAGTATAGCTATATGAACACCCAAAAAAATTGTATAGTGCACCCTCTGAACTAAAAGTCTGCGCACGCCTATGTATATAGGTATATATGAATGCATACATTGAAACTATGACAAGCAATACAATTAATATTAAAATTTTGATTACAATTTGAATGCAATTTTAAAGTTCATCAGATAATATATGTACCGATTAAAATTTTTATATTTATCAGTTTCTACGTGCAATATAAGTAATTTATGATAATACCCTTAAATGAATCACCTAAATAGTAAATATCCAAATATGACAGTACTATAAAAATTAAAAATTACTATAATTTGTAATATTCGTGTATTAAACAATTATTTATACTGGATATGGGGATGGGGCACTCGTGCCTCAACTCACAGGTTCGGAAATACGCTCACCAAACAACACTGCCATATTTTGATTTATTGCAGTGTTATATTGTATAATTAGTATTAATCTAAAATCACAAGAAAAGAAAAGAATATATTTTTAATTACGTCGATTAATAATACGAATTCTACACTGCGATAAACTTCGATAAGAGTTGGCCATTCATTTTTATACTATTCTTTGCAGATAAAAATAAAAAAAAAAAAATACATAAAACTACTATTATGAAAAAAAAAAAAATAATAATAAAAAACGATGCAGTTATCAGTTATCAATTATCAAATACATAATTAAAATGAAAATTGTCTACAATAATACAACACGAGTATTTAAATGATAAAATTTAATAGATATATTACACAACATTATGGTACAAATCGTAATAATTATTGTCTACCAAAATGCAGCGAAAATAAAATATGATTTCGTTGATAGCAATAACTAATTGAAAATTGCTCTAACTGTAAGTAGAGGATACCTATTCATTATTTATAAATTATAAGTACCTAATTAAATATTTAAAGTCAGGATTAGATGGTTTAAGACACAGAATTATCTTAAAGGTAAAGTTATAATAAATAATAAATAATTTTTAAATGTTTGATATAAAAATATCATTCACTTGAAATCATTTACAAATTAAAAGTATAATATTTGTATTAAATTATAATTATTTTTTTTTAGTAATTTTTACTAATTATGATAGGTTATTACTTATAAAGTTATAAGTTAGGTATATTTATTATTATCATACTACATACTTACTACCTAGTATTGAATAATAATTGTAGGAATTTCGATCAAATTGATTTACTTTTACTACAAAATATATTTTGCTCAGTATCTTAATAATTCTTATAACACATTTAAGATTTTCACACGTTTTAATGTCACGTGAATTTTGTTTTTACATTTTTATTGTCAGGTACTATTTATTATTTAAATTATATTTTGTTTCTTCTAGTATTGAGTAAAATGTAAATCGACTACATTTACTGTATAGATCATAATGCCTAATGCCATCTATCGGAAATCAACAGAAAAACAACGGAAATTTATGTAAAGAATTAATTATTAAATAAAATTATATTATGACAATGAGTCACTTCACTAAGTTACTATTTACGTAATATTAATGTTACTTGATGTGTAATTTCTACGCGTTTCAGTGAAAAAATATTATCTAAAAAATCACATACTAAGATGCTAAAATGCTAAATAATAATTTTAACCAATTAGTTTGAATGATTTACGAATAGATAGCGCTATAATATATAGTTTTCAAACACTTATTTGTTAAAAGAGCCTAGTGTAAAGTTTATAATAATTTTAGGATGTTTAAAACTTTAAATAATTTAACATAACAATTAAATAAAATGATCATTTTAAAACTGGCCAATGTGTTAAAACGTAAATTTTCCTATTTTATTTCAATAAAATATATTTAATTTAATTATATTTGCTTAAAATCATTACAAATTTTTGTTATTTATATGCATATATTATTCATACACTCTTTTCTACGATCACAAAAGTGCTGTGATAAGCATAATATAAACACAACCGATAATCATAGTGGATTATTTATGGACACCCGTTGAAATCAAATGTGGTATTGCATTGTGGTATCATCATAAATTAATATGTCTTACTTATTCATATACAATTTAATTTAATGTTTCATGTTAGAATGAAACAATACAGTACATTAAATAACATTTAGGTAGTTCGATGAACTAATAAATAATTATTGTGATGTTGAAATTACAAAGTAAATATAGAATCGGAAGGGATGTATTTGAAAGATTATCTTGCAAATATATTATAATACGTAGCTATGAATATTTATTTGGTAGATTATATTGTATCCCGCTGTTTTAATATCGTTAAGAAATTATAATACTATAACTACTGATGCTTTGTAAGGTTATGGTACATTATTATATTTAGATAATGCTTAATGGTTTATAATGCATATCAGTTAAAATTACATTTGAAAAAAAACATACAATTTTTATATAAAAAAGAAGAAAAAAAGATATAAATAAAATAATATTTTGACGATATAGAACAACAGTGTTTGTGCTTATTTTCATATTATGAATATGAATTTTAAGATATTAATATAAACATTATACATAAGTAATTTTTACTCAGAGTTGAAAATAAGATTAGGAAATCTATTTTTAAAATATATCGATAATTTAATATTTAAAATACCAATAATGTAATATGTGTAATAGGTTATATACCCAAAGATGATTATATTATATTATTTGGTATTTATATTTAATTAATTTTTTTAAATTACTATGTTTAATTTCGTGGACGTGACAAAATAAAAAAAAAAATAATAATAATAATAATAATATTACAAATACAAGTTATATTATTATTTAAAATATTTGTCTTCAGGGGTTTATATAAATAATATCTTAATAAAAGCAGTTATTAAAATAATTATTTAAATGGTTCACGTTTCTTAATATTATATTTTGAATTAGGTCCTCGATAATTTTTTTTTTTTTTATACGATACATAATGTACACTTGTTTCTGAAAAATGGTGACATGACGTTGGAACTTGGAAATATTAAAGAAACTTGTAGGTAAATGAAATGTTGTTTAAATTAACTCAGCACGATATAAATATAATATTTATGATATCGATATTTTAAAATTTAAATGTATGCTAAGTAATATGGATTAAAAATTAAGTATTCTAATATAATGTCGTATCATTGAATAAGCGTGTTTTTTTTTAAACATTTTAAATATATAACACAAAATATAATTATAATTATAACATATTTGAATGATTTGATTGATAGGATTTATATATTATTTACAAAGTTTATTAAAAATTATTTTATTACAAAATGTAATGAAAAATTAATCGTTTGAGTTAATTATGTAACCATAATACGATTTAAATATATACTACAATCTACAATATTTCGATATAATTATTAGGTTCTTTTATTAAAATAAATCGAATAAATAGTACATATTTCATTTGATAATTTTTATAAATAATATAACTATGATAATAATAGTGTGATTACTAATTACGAATTAATTACTTGTAGTAATAATTCGATTGTAGGAGAAATATATATTTTATTAACGAGTTAGATTTTACTAAAAGAAAAAAGTTATGGTATTACTGAAATTATAATAAAAATTATGACCTTAATAACTTAATATAAAATAATATCAATCATTTAAATTTTGTTTCATATAAATGATTATAAGTTATAATTCATTGATTGCCAATTATAAAATTTTGTTATTTTGATTTATTAAAATTATTAATATCTTGCTATACAAGAACTATTATATTATAAACTATATAATTTATATAATTCGTTTTATTTTTGTTGTTATAAATGATATTTAATAATCTCTACACAATTTAAGTTAACAATAATAATAATAATAATAATAATAATAATAAAATAATAATAATTATATTTGCAAATTAGTACGATAGTATGAATTATGAATATCGTAATCTTAGCTATATAAGCTTTTAAAATTATTAAAAGTTTAATTAGTGTTGTAAAAGTAAAAGGTATGTTGATACAATAATATACTATTGTTTAATGTCACAATCAGAGCCATCTTGTAGGTATATATTATGAAATAATAAACGTAACAATAACAATAATGACGGAAAAGTATCTTTTGAAGGCATGACTGCATAGATTATGTTAGTAAGTTGTAAATAGGTACCTATATATTATTTTTGCTTGCTATTATATTTTAAAATTTAAAATTTATATTTTTCTCTAGTATTTAATAATTGAAATTAAAGTTTAATTATAATATTAGTATAGTATAGAACAAATCTGAAGATACAAATTTATGTATATCTATTACTATATTATCATAATAAACATATCAATATTTCTATAAGATAAATGAAATAATGAAATAAAATATTGATTTACATTCATGATTCATAATTATAACTAAATAAAATGGATCTTATAGTTAGGTACAGTGTATTTTATATAGTCTGTGTACCTATATAAATTGATAGAATTAATTAATTTTTTCATTTTTCGTTTAATTATATTTTTAAAAGTCTAAACCTAATTATTCATATTATAAAAATGTATATTTTATGTTGACTGCAATATATATATATATATTTTTATGTAAGTGATCTACTGTAAAAATATATAAGTACACAGCTGATAATATTTATGTATTTAATAAAATTTAATTATTGTTTACTTTTTTGTAATTACTTTTAAACTACCTAATTATGAAGGTAATTAAATACATATTAACATTATTTATAATAATATTAGGTAAAATTTATAAAATTTATACTATCATATCATGATAAAATTAATTAATTATTTAATTATACCTATAATAACATATATATATATATATATATATTATATATGTTACGGTCAATGACGTAAAAACGAGAAATATCGCGATGTTTTCCTAAAAATTGGGAAATGTTGAAATTTTATACATTGTCCGGTCAATAACCAATAATAAATTAAGTTGGACAATGATGTTAAATTAAAATTATTTATTTAGTAAGCATACTTTTTCACATAAATATGAATAATACATTTTTATAATTTATTTTTTAAATTTTGATTATTTATACCCATATAATATCAATTTAATTGGCATAAATGTTATAATAATAAATCAATCTAAATTTCCGAATGACGCCGTTTCGCGAAGTCGCTAGTCTAGGTTTAACTGTTTAAGGTCATGCAAAACCACTGACCATCCGCACCAGTATCAGTGTAGGTATTAGCTAGGTATGTCGTAGTCTCATGAGACGAAAAGTACCGGGAAACGGCGCTTGAAGAGGTGAGGGGAATAGATAGGAGAAGCGAGTCATTCCTTCCACTTGATAACTATAAATTACTTTGGTCTACATATTTATACTAATTAATACATTTATACATTTTTATTTTTGAATAATACCTACGTATTTAATTTTTTTACTTTTATACACATATTTTAAATTAATTTTTATCATTATTAATAAATAATAATAATGCATTATTAATAATTTAACACGTAATTTACCATTTATGAAATATTAATATTTTTGTACGCCAAGATGGATTTACGCCAAAAAAAAACCTAACTTCAAAACGTGCTCGGAGCCAGTAGGCGAATCTATTATATCTTTTATCATGACTAAAGTTATTGGGAATTGTATTGACATTGACCGGTCAATGATAAAAATTTGAGTATAAAATATGTTTTTTTAACAATATTTCTTGATATATTTAAAATAAATTGGCCACAGACGTCATTTCCCAATTATCAACATTGACCGTAATAACATACATAAGGAGAATAACAAACATCTCATATTATATTTTTAATGATTAAATCATAAATATTGTGTTTTTTTTTTTTTTTACATTTAATTGGTTCCAAACTATTTTCTATTTGATTTTTGAATTTTTGTCGCTGTTTATTAATTAAAATTTATTAGTATTTAATTTTAAATTTTTTCACTTATAATTGAACAATATATCTTTTAAAGTATACAAATTGAAATATTATCTTTGACCCAAAGAAGGTGTCTCGAGAGTATAATATTTTACGGCTTTGGTAATGCAATGGAAAATTTCATTATAGTCATCTAAAAATATATCCAATATATTTGTAATAAATTACTTGACGGTGTTTTTTTTTCTGTTAACCTTGAAATATAATATCATTTTATTTTACCACGGTATCTGTTATAAATTATTACTTAGGTATATGAATTGTAGTTTATTGCAATAAAGATTATAGAACGTATTAAAATTGATCTATCTCCTATACATTTGTGTGAAATGTTTTCTTCGTCTCTTCGATACCCAATAATTGTATTTATTTATAATTTTAATAAAAATAATACAGTGTTATATTATATTATAAAAAATTTTATGAAATGTTAAACATAAATCGTTTAATCATTATTTAACTATAATGCACTGATGTACAGTTAGAATGTATAACTAAATTTACTTTTAAAATCAGTATCGTTATACTAATAATCTTTAAGTGTAGGTATTTGTTAAAGTTAAGTTAAATAAACCAATAGAATGACTACAAATATTAAATATAATAATATGTGGTTAACAATTAGACGTTTAAATTAGATCACATAAATATTTTTCTAAAATTTACATTTATATGCTATTATTATTATTATTATTATTATTATTATTTTTATTATTATTATTATTATAATAATTAATTATTATTATTTAAGTGCATTATGCATAGAGCTGTTATTAGGGTAAAAGATAATTAGAAATTTCCTTAATAATTACATTTTACCCGAAGAATGGAATTCAATGCAATATTATTTTTAATTGTTTTACAAAATTATTTTTATACATAATAATATTATATTTTGTAAATAATGTTTTCAAATTAGATTTCTAATTAACTATCTTTATTAATTTTAGTTTCATAAATTTGTTTAAGACTTAAATCAATTAGTATTAATAAATAATAATCATTTTTTTATTTTTAATCACTTCTATAGTGTTTAGTTTTCGTTTAGAAATATTTTATGTCAACAATTTAAATGAGAATTTAATTTAAAACAAAGTTAATTGTATCTTAATCGTGGTAATTTTTTATACCAATTATGCGAATAAATCTGCAGATTAACGAGAAAATGAAAAATAGTACTTCACGTTTTTTCCTTATACAAGTGTTCGCATCTGTCAGTATGAACTTAATATGCACTTAATGAAACATAACTTAAAAAACAAAATTAGCATCATTTTAACGTCATCGGAACTCGGTAGTGCCAATCCATGAAAATGATTTAAATATTTTAAATAAAATATCGCGTAGTGTTTTTGTTCAATACAAAATAATCCAATTCAAATCTATATATTAACAATTAACATAATATAGTTTCCAAATATTTGAAGTTTTTTTGTACTCGTATTTTTTAACTGCAGTTTAATAACGGTGAAAATGGCCATCGGATAATGTTATTTTTAATTATAAAACCATGTGGGCAAGCTTGATTTTGACTGACGAGGACACTGGGCGAGCAATAAGAATCGAGCGTAAAAGGTTCTTGTTTTCAACAAAGTTTAAAGCCAAGAGGAAAATATTATAATAAATCAATTTAATAGCCTAAAAGCTTGTGTCGGTATATTGCAATAAGGGTACGGTCTGCGTGCTTGGAAAATTAATGTACGAGATGTTATACGCTATACTATATAGGTATAATGGTATAATGTAAAAAACGTGACATTCTTCACCGACTGTTCTATGATCTTTATTTTTAAAAAAAAATAATAATAATAACATAACACAACTAGGTTACGGATTGGTTTTTTAATTATATTTGCCGAAGGGAGCAGGGGGAAATGCAATAAGTGTAAAAAATATTTTTATTTGTTATTTAATTTATGTAATTTACGGGATTGTGTTATAAGAATTTTTCTTGTATTCGATGTGAAAACTGAAAATTCTTATCGTTATTCCAATTACTTACGTATTTTTTATAAGACACAAAAAGTATAAATGTAATTTTTATTTATCTCTGTTGAAACTCAACTCACGTATAATTAATATTTATATGTTTTTTTTTTTTTTTTTAATTTTTTTTAATTCGTGATCATTTGATATCTAACCGTGATATATTTTTTTTTCTATAATCCTTTATGAATTAAAATAAAAATATAAATTTTTAGATTTAAATATTTTCATTTTACACGAAACACGAGAAACGCGATATTTTCTTTCCGTTATTATCTCTCATCAATATCCAGAAAAATCATGTAAGTAACGCGGATGCATTTTATAAAAAAAATGTTTATGAACACTGTTTCGTCCGAGGTTTCGTCTAAGTAAATCTAAGTAAATATACACGTAAAATAACGTCGGTGGAAATATAATTTTGTTTTTTGTCTTTCAGCAAAAGGACATAATATAACATTATTGTACCCTGTACTATGTTCCCTATGTACAAAATATTATACGATCGATGAATAATTTTAAACGATTCCCGTACAAACATCGTATTATTGTGACAAAATATTATAACGATGTTAAAAAATTATAATAAAACTTAAAAATTGAGATTTGGTCGCGTTAACTGTTGGAAAACCGTATGATGATTAATGATTATAATTATTATATCACTAATAAATGTGCGAGAAAGGGAAAAAAACAACAAAATTTCCTCGCAATTTTTTCGGAAGTATATTTTATAATATTATAATAATATAGTAATAGGGTATTTATAATTTATGCAAACGAATTTTCATAACAATATGTCGTATTTTATTACGCTCTCTCAGGTTTTTCGTTTCAACGTAGTGGCCTGTGTGTTGTTGGCACAACTGACCCATAACTTAAGGCGTCGGCGAACACAACAGGTAGTCCGATGTTCACCGCTGTTGTCGCCGTAAAATAATAACGCATCGGCCGCCGTACCGTGCGCACGTGACGCGCGCTCCGATGACGAATAAGTCTTCAACGCCGCAGTTCGACACAAACCGTTCCGTCGTGTGTGTAGTTTAATATTAGTGCGTGAACGATGATGAACATCACAGTTAAGATCGGTCCTTTTTTTTAACAAATAGCACATTACGTCCGTACACGGTAGCATCTGCTGCGGTCAACTCAAAATTTAATAAATTTAATTTTTATTTAAAAAAAAACAAAAAAAAAAAAAATAAAAGTAAGTGTAATTAATAATTATTATCGTTAAGTAATAAAAAATACTGAAAACGTAATACGTAATATTTTAATATCTAATAATACGTACGTAAGTCGTACAATATAACAAAAAACAAGAAAACAAAAATTAAAGAAATTTTTACTTAATATTATTACTTATTATTTTATTAGTAATAATAAAATTTCAAAATATAACCGATGAAATCTGTTCATTTTGTCTCCGACTATTATATTTCATACAATGCAAAAAAATTTTTGAACTTGGATTTATATTGAAATATTATTATTATTTTTAGACGTAATAATGCAATTTTTATCTAAAAAATATTTTGCTAAACACGTTTCATAAAATTTTATCAAGTTAATTTTCACAAAAAAAAAAAAAAAAATCGCTTTAAAGTGTATAATGAAAAATACTAAAAAAAAATTAAAAAAATATACTTTTTAAAGTTGTAATATTTTAAAGGGAATATCAAATTTGATTGAATTTAAAATAATATTATAATATTTTCAATATGTTAGAATATCGTTTTTTTAATATTTTATATACATCGGAGAGAAATAAATATTTTGTATTAATATTTACGATTACGATACATGCGTTTGCAAATTATTATTCCTTGTGTATCAGAATATAGACTACACCCTATAATATGTAAAATAAATATGGTTATTCGGTGTAAATGTTCAAATAGAACTCGGGATAAGAGTGTTGTTTCTTGTTTACTTTGGGTGGCTTGTATAAGTTTCCAGTGTAGTATAATTATTAAAGGGTATTCGTTGGAAATGATCAAATGAATAAACATTTCGAATATACCTACAGAAGTTTCTTTTAGTATTTCACAAAACTGTAAATTAACATTTTTTATTTGATTATATTATTTAATTTTTTATTTATTTAATTCGAAATATTAAAAATCTTTTTTTTTTTTTTTTTTTTTTTTTTTTAATGGCACAGATCAGATTAATTACTAGCTAAACGAAATATAATATATTATTTTAACATGTTATATGTACCTATTATTATTATTCATTATAATACGTGATTAATTATTAAACTTCATAGAACTTTACGAAATAATGTATTATTTAACATTTTCAAAAGCACAAAGTGTTTCTAAATATTACATTCAAAGTTATTTGTCATCGTGTCATTAAGTAATTTATATTTCATATTAAGATATTATAATATCATATAATGAGTATGTATTTCAAAATGATTAATAATAATGAAAATTAAAATATTATAATATTCATTACAATAAGTAGTTATGTATCACATTTGCCTATCCATATCGCCGCGTTACAAATTTAATGTATGTATAATAAATTAATAATATTAAGTTGAAGGCACCTTAAGAGTTGACATAATATATTAATATTATGATTCTTAAACAGTTAAGTATTGTTTTTGAACTAAACTATTTGATTTTTATAAACACACATTTATATTTTCTATATTTTTGTAATATTTCAATGTGTGTTTGTTTAAGACATTTTAAATACAGTTATAACTAAAAATAATAAAAAAATATTATAATTATTATAATTTAAAAGAAAAATCTGATAATGATATAAAAATGTATTATAATATGTAGGTTTATTAAATGTCACAATAATTTTTATATTTAACGTTTTTTTTTTTTTTGCATTTCATTATTATGCATAACATTTCAATATACGAATTTTCTTAAATAGAAACAATTATAATATTCTATGTAGATGTGCAATAACATTTGCATATTATATTAGTCTATGCAACATCAACCATTATATATAAAACCATCATAATTTTTGTATAACACTTAAAAACGTCAAAAATTGTTTTATTTTAAAAGTTTTTTTTTTTTCAAGTTTATTCATTAAGAGAATATTAAAAATGTATGAATAAAAGTTTTGGATAAAAATATTTTTTTCTGAAATATTTAGTAATTGCAATTTATTAAATTCCATCAACGAATGAAAAATAATTTAAAAATAAAATTTCTATCAATAAAAATAAAATATTAAGTAATTTATCTATAAACTTGCAGATGTTTAATCAACATTAATCTTAATTATTGTCGTATATTCTGTTTTTATTATTGGAATGAATCTCAATCTCAATGCATTCATTTTTAATGAACTAACGTCTGACAAAATAAAAATAACAGTTTTAATATTATTCGTTATAGAAAATACTAGTTTCGAATTTCTTATATTTTAAACTATACGAGTATCACTCTGATTTTTAATCTTAAAATATTTCCATATTATTTATTAATGTAAATGGACACTTTTGGAATTTAGGACGTAAAAGTAAAATGTAAAACGTACATTTTTAAATAATTATTATCTTTTTTGCAATAATTATAAAATTGTATAATTTATAATTATTATATTTAAAACTATGAATATGAAATTAAAATAAAATGCGACTTAAATATACGCATATTATAATTAAAAAATTCGAAATTTGTTGTAATATTATAACGTATTGCAATAATGTATAACTTTTTTTGCCGATCATTCGATGGGGCCAAATTTTAAGTTTGAATTTCATGTTAACAGATAATTATTTCTTTAAAGGTACGAATAATAATCTTACCTTATGATTGTATTTATACAATAATAGGTACTCGTGTAGTTTGTAATTTTCAAATTGTAAATATTTACATAATATTACGAGTTTAATAATTATAATAACAACATAAGAGTGCGTCTATGTTACTCTATAATCTTAAACTATTTTTATAGTTTATGAATATAAAATAATTTTAACGATTTCTTAATGGTTAGTGTAATTTTCTTACGGTCGTTTAAAATGATAACGGATGTAAATGTTGTGAATATTGTCGTATATATTAATCTTTGATCTATTATCCCGTTTGCCATCAGTTACAATTTGTAAAAAAATAGTTTGATTATATTACATACTTATTTTTTAGATAAGTTTTTTGTAAAATGCTACATTCGATAAGTATTTGGCTCGTTAATGACATACTATATTACTATATTATACAATATCACAATCTAGAACTTTATTCGAAAGTTTACTAATTAAAAATAAAAATAATCTTTAAGTTTGTTTCCTTTTACTAAAAAAATACCCACAAATTAGGAAAAATCAGAAAATTACTAATTAATTTATACATATATATAATATAATAATATGTACATATTTAATATTTAATTATATTTAAGTAATATATTATAATCAAATAATATTCTGAATTAAATATTCCTTCGATACAATAATATTATTTTAATTTTTATATAATATATTTAGTAGACGTTTTGAATGGATACGATTATTCTTATTCTCTCAATTATTATACAATACACAACTAAATTGTGGTTTTATAAAATAACTTATGACCTCGACGTGGTGCACTGACGATATCCAAATGGTCTACAGCTTACACGTGAGATACATTCCGATGCATACGATATTGTTGAATAAAAATATAAAAAAAAAAAAGTAAAAGCGATAAAACACTACGTGCCTTTAAGCTCGATATTTTTAGTCGAATATGGCATATCGTACAAAAGCAGCACGAATAGTAATAATTATTTATTATCAAATTAATTTTTAATTAAAAATATGTCGCTTTTTTAAGCCCAATAATATCCAGTTATTTACATTTAACAGGTAAAAGTGTAGAAATAAATAAATCGAAATATATTTTTGATTTATGTCCTATTTGAAGCATTGGAAGTTGTAAATAATTATAAATCTGAAACGTGTTTTTGAAGCATATTATGTTATATATTTTACAATATAACATTACATTCGTGTACTGCAGATCTAAAATATTTTATTGAGTAATATACAAAACAACCGAAAATAGTAACATATTATATAAGTATAAAACAAATATAATATGTTACTATAGACTCGAAATAACATTGAAATACCTATAAATTACAAATTTAATTAATTTTTTTTATAATTGACCATATATTTTGAATAATATCTTCTTTGAAACATAATATACCAATCTATAAAATTAGAATTTGAGTAATGCGAAAAATGTATTGGTTTTAAAATGATGTGTGTTTTTTTGTTTTTTTTTTTTGGTTTTTATGTCTGAAGGTACTTTTACTACTAAAAATAGCTCCGATTTTCACGACTAGCATATGTTTCCGGTTGGAAAGTGGATGTAGTTGGTACTTTATTTCTCAAAAAACGATGAAAAAACGGCATTTCTTTTACGAAAACTGAAAGTTCGACGAATTTGATTTCAATATTTCACGATAATTCAGTCAATTTTAAAGTTAGAGATTTGAACATTTTATTGAATATTTGAATGTTACTATAGATATGTGATAAAATTTTGGAACCGTTACATTAATTTTTCTACAAATTATAAGATTTTGAATATTTCGTAAAATTCTTGTTTTTATGTATAAAAAGTTTGATAAAATAGGCAATTTAGGGTTTTGAGGTCTGAAAATTTTACTGAAGTATACTCACGTGTTACTTAACATGATATCAAAATATTAGAAGAATCCCAAATCTCAATTTTTTTTTTTTTTGTAGTTGTTTAAAATTTGAAATTTCAGTAAAACAATAGTTTACGTATTTACATGGATTATTCTTATATTTCAATAATTTACAATAATGTTAAATAACAGTGACAAAAGTTTAGAAAAATTAGCTCAAATACATTTTACTTAACTCAGTTTCAATTAATTATGAATTCTTACAATTACGATTTTTTTTTATAGCTGTTTAAACTTTAAAGTATAAAAAAGGAAGAAAAGGGGTACTAGTGTGGAAAGGATACAAGTGTATAGAACCATAGAGGATAGTGTTGAATTTTGATTAAACATTTTTTTTTTGATTTATCATTGCATTCAAAAAACGATTCTGAGCGAAGTATATTGTCAGATTTGTGTATGTAGGTGACTCGTTTAGGGGTTGTATAATAAATTATTTATATTGAACGTATAGATTGATAAATGTACAAATTTTAATCGGTACATATTATATTATCTGATAAACTTCGCTCAAAATCGTTTTACGAATGTAATAATTTATCATTGCATTCAAATGTTAATCAAAATTCAATACTATCCTCTTTACACCTGTATCCCTTCCACACCAGTAACCCTTCCCTTCCCTTGCTTTTTTCCGTTAAAATTAAAAACATTTTTATAAAAAAAATATTGAAAATCGAAATATAATTTTTGTTAAATTGTAAATTTTTTTGGTAAATATACTTAATAACGATTGATAAAAAAAAAAAAATAAAAAATATTATAATTTTAACTTTTTTTTAGTATATTTTAGGATTTATTGATAAATAATTGAACAATTATTAATTGAATCAACGCTAAATATTGGAGTACAATAGTTAAGACTAGTAAATTATACCCATTGAAGCGTAATAATAATTATGACGGTAATCAAATAATCAATAATTTCAATTAGACCGGAATCTAATCCCCGAATGCAATTAACATGAATAATAATTATTATATTGTGTAACGTGATGTTCGAACGTTATTACGGCCGAAAACGGAAATGCCCAGAACTCGGAAAAAATTCATGGCCATATATAACGTATGAAGTATGATAATATAATAACTGATTAGGTTATTGAAATACGTTGTGAAATATAACATTTTGACGCAAACCCTTTTACGATATTTTATCAAACGCTGTTATATAATGTTTATAATACAAGTCAAAAATTCGCAGCCATATAATTATTGTATGATGGTTTCGGTGGTTTTTGTGCACATTGTCCACGTTGAAACGATCCTATTACAAAAGCATGTCAAAAACAGTCGCCTTTTAAATTCTGCACACTTTATAGTTAACATCGGCTGCTTTTCGACAATATAAATGCGTATATTATTATTATATAACTTCTTGTTGATTACGTCATTAACCGTATTGTTGGCATTTATAAAAAAAAAACAAAAAAAATACAATAAAATAATTAAAAAAATTGATTTTGAACTTTATGCGTTTGAATTTTTCCAGCCATCTATCATTTTTTTTCCACCGGTAACTTTTGATTTGGAACGTTTCGTGTTCGTTATTGGCATTAATATACATTTGTTTATCCGTCAAACATATAATTGTATTCTGTATTATATTCAAAATTGTAAACAATTTTTTATCTCGAAAAAATTATTATGCGTACTCGCGAACATTTCAACTATTTATGACTTTCGTATATAATATATAATAAAGCTATAACGTACAATTTTATAGACTTGATTTATCCCATATTTAACATTATAATCTAAAAATTAACATCTATGCTTGACATCACTTGAATTTGTTCTTAACTTTTTCCATTGAGATATTATTATATACAAATTCATAATTTAACCCTCGTCAAAACATTTCAATTTTAATGACTGTTTGATATTTCATACTAAATCATACGTTTAATATGGGTACAATGAATGGTATATACGCTTAAACCGTATTGTTACGCATAAGTCCTAAACCCAAAATTTATTATAATTAATATAATATAATATAATATAATATATCATGAAGGTTTATAAATAATTACTCATTTTATGTGTAATCAATTCATAACTATTTTTATGACTAATATTATATTATCAGAACTTAAACAATTATTTCATTATAACAGGAAAAAATGTTAACAATTTATTTTATTTCAATATAATAAAAGTTTACACATAAATTATATCATATTTAATATTCAATACACCATAATAAAAAATAATATTAAGATTCATATTTTTGTGATACATACATTAATATTAAAGTTATTTGGGAAACGGAATTCACGATTTGAGATATTTTAATTTTAAAATGAATATGAAGACTAATATAATATTTTTACATTACAAGCCATAATATTCGATCAATTTACCTTATTGGAAAACTTACAACGATTGAGAAGGTTTGATTATATTTTTAACCTCTAGGCTCTAATAATAATAAAATATTTCAATTTTTAAATAGTATAAATAACAACATTCTTCTAAATTTACCAAAATAAGCATAAATTCGGAATAACTAACAAAATTTATTTAATATATTAGATTCTGAGCAAAATAAGGAACGCATTGATTTTATAATGATACCTATATGGGAGTTTTTATTTGTTAATCGTTCGATTAATTGCATATAATATAAACTTTTTTCTCATCTTTGGCACTTCCCAATAGTTTATTTTTTTAGGCAGAGATAATATATAGATTATAATTTTGAGGAATTTTATATAATTCTTTTATAGCAACTAAAAAGAAATAAGTCATATGGATACTTAAATTAATTGAGTTTTCACAATTTTCTTTCAGATTCTTTACATAATAATATAATATATGTCATAAACACTTGAATAAAAATCGAAAATAAAATTTATAAAATTTCTTAAAATTGTAATATTTCTTTCAATAATTTAAATTAAACAATAAACATGTTTTCAAATCATAACCTTATATTATTACTTAACCAAATATTATAATATAAATTTATTTTGTAAATCGATAGTTTCAATTTTTGTTCAACTCATTAAAATTAGACATTTCAGTGAAATTGAAGAAACATGATTTTAATTATATTATTATAACTTATAAGTTGAATCGTATTTTAATTATAAATAGGATTATCTGAAATATACATACAAACATACGTATTATTCTAATTCATTTATTATCACACAATTATATTTAACGGTAATTTATACCATCGTAAAATATTTCGATTTCTTTCAATTTGTGCAAACTAAATATTATTTTATTTGAAATAATATTAGTATTTAATTAAGTGATATTATTTTTGTTCTATTGTTATAAATTACACTCGTAGACGTCACATTTAATATTTATCACTGCACAACGTTTATTAAGTATTAATAATTTATTATACTACTAATTATTTATATATGGACAAAACAATAACTTATAATATAATATAGAATACAATTATTATAAAATAAAAATACAAATCATATTTAGACACGTCAAAATTTAAAATTATTTGTAGATATTTATCTAATGATTTTAATTTACAACATTTTATTAAATATAGGTAGTGTTGATATTACACTAAGTACTAAAATAATTTCATATTCATACCATAAATCTGACTTCCTGTTTTTTATAATTAATAAGAACTAATTGACATCTATTATATTTAACTCAGAAAATATTACTGGATTAGTTAAAATTCTTAATTTTTTTTTTTATTAACTTTTTATTTATCACGTAAGATTTGAATAAATTAAAAAGTTTTAACGTTTGATTGATTAATGTTTTGATATTTTTTTCAGTTCTATCTCTGCTGTCATGCTTGTCCAAATGCTGTAATGGCGTTTAATAAAATATTAAATAATTTTCGTCGCGAACGTAAAATATAATATTAGAATAATTTTTTATTGAAAATAGAGTTGTAAGTTTTTCGTTTCCAACTAATACCATTCCACTGAAACGGGAATAATTTCGCAGGAATGTTTTTTTTTCACTTTCATTTCGTAATTTTCTTTTAATAAAAATATCTTATTTTTAATATTGTATTTACATTTAGATATAATATAATAATAAATATAATATAATCGACAAAATGACATAATAAACACAACTGTGATCATAATTGTAGCGTCCATACAACGTTTTACTGTAGCGTTTTTTAGTATCATTTTATCATCATAAATTTAACCTAACCTTTAAATTGTAAGTAGAAGTACGGTATTTATTTATAAATAATATAATTTCGTCGATGAGAACGTGCACTCGTGATTGCGACAAAATAATAATCATATACCTATAGTAGTTAAGATTTCAATAAATTCAACGCATTATAAATTTATAAATATTATGATGTTAACTAATAGAATTAACCGTTTTACATGGGCGAATTTAGGAAATTTATTAAATATCACTAATTATTATTTAGGATAAATTCGCATATATAAATGCATGCCGTAATTTAATATCTCTTATTATTATCTATATTAATTTTGTAATTCGATTTTCCGTTTAACCTGCACACATTATTATTATTATTATATATATGAATAATAATAATGCATAAAGGATATAATTATACGCATATAGTAAATATTTTGAAATTTGATGTTACGTTCAAAGGCATCAAAGCATAATATTATAATAAAATTACATTCATTGTCAATAGAAAATAGGTTTGAACGATATTGTAATATCGTCATAAAGTACCAACCATGGTTCACTCTTCCATCCAAGCCTGCAGTCACGATATTAACATATAATATTATTGTTTATTATAATTTTCACCTATATAATTTATTATAATCACTTGTCATTGGAAAATTATTAAAATTATAAAAATTCTGCACTATGTTTATAAACACAAATGTACAGTTATCGATATTAATTTTTATGACCAGTTAAATAAATACCTATAAAGGATCCTAATATATAATAAAGGATACCTAATAAGGCCCTAGAAAAATTATAATTAAAACATAAATATCATCTCTAGATTGTTTTTTTTTTTAAAAAACTAATAGTATATACTCGTACTTACTTCACATGACTCATATTTTTGTATAATTTAATTTTTCCTACGGTTTTCGCATCAACGATAGAATAACTTTTTATATCGTTTACGTTTGGAATAAACAATAATAATAATAATATTATCATTGTTACAACTATTCAAAAAATCTATTAAAAAACATTTTATGGCCAGTTTATCGGAGTTTGAAAAAAGGGCTGAAAACATTTTGCCGTGGATAGGTTTCCCTCTTCATGTAAATATCAATTTAAAAAAAAATTGTATACGATCACATTTTTGTTAATTGTGTTATCATCTGTAGTTTGTACAGATTGTAAATATTGTTAATTAAATGATAATAAAAATCATCTAACAGACCGAATCTTTTTCAAACACCACAAGGCTACTGAATATTTTTAACAAATTATGTTCTACGACACATTAATCATATTTTATACAATTAAAAAAATATATATATATTATTAATTTAATTTCATCTGTGAGACGTTACATGGTGGCGGTATAGAATAATATATTATGGGGTGGACAGATGAAAATACGATATAGAAAGCACGCACGTGTCAGTGTCAAAACAAAATATATTTTATTTGAAAAAAAAAAAAAGAAATATAATTACATGAAAACATTGGAGCTCATTCGAGTTATTTATTAATGCAATTATATATATATATATATATAATTGCATTAATAAATAAATATATATATATATATATATATATTATTGTCTATGAACTAGAGTTATCATGAATTTCTTAATCATAGACAATAATTGTCATCTCAGGAATGTAGTTTATAATTTCAGTAATAACATATAAATATTATTATTATTATTATTATTATTATTATTATTATTATTATTATTATTATTATTATTATTATTATTATTATTATTATCATTATTATTATTATTATTATTATTATTATTATTATTATTATTATTA
>JAIUCT010000027.1:263602-276276 GCA_021307375.1 Tetraneura akinire
TATTATTATTATTATTATTATTATTATTATTATTATTGTTATTACATGTTTGTAAACTATTCAAACAAATTTCAGCGTGTGGTAGTGTAAAATAGACACGATAAACCTCACGTCTTACTTTATTGCATTATTTATGATACTATTATATATAGTTTACGTCGATGTGTATAACTATTATTTTATTTAAAACTGTGGCTGAGAATAAAAAAAGTGAATGAAATAAAATTAATATATTATTTAAAAATATTTGTGTTGTTGAGAAGCAAGTACGAAATAATTAAAAAAAGAAAAAACCATCTTCTGGAAATCATATAATAATTAATCATATAATATTTTGGCTATTTTTATAAGAAACTTTAAGATATTTATTACTTTAAATGTCAATGCTCTGAGCCTCTAACATGAAATTTTCTTTTCTGTTACCTAAAGGTTAACACTAAAGTTAATATTTTTGTTCTTTCTCAATAATTTTAAATGCTTTTATTAAAAAATAGTTTGTCATTTTAGATTCTGAGCGAAGCAAAGAATGTATTGGTTTTAGAATGATGTGTGTGTGTTTTTTTTTTAAATGAAGACACTTTTACTACACGAAATAATGCTTCGATTTTTGCGAATAGCATTATGTACCGATTGAAAAGTGTATAAAGTTGGTACTTTATTTAGGTTATTTTTCGAATTTCTTAAAATTGACCCTATAAGCGGTAGACAAAACGACGAAAAAATGACGAATAAACGGCATTTTTCACGAAAACTGAAATTTCGACGAATTCGATTTCAATATTTCACTATAACTCAGGAAATTTTAAAGTTAGAGATTTTAAAATATTATTGGGTGTTTACATAGACACTATATATATGTGATAAAATTTTGGAACCGTTACGTTAATTTTTTTACAAAATATTGGACGATGAATATTTCGAAAAATTCTCGTTTTTATGTATATTATATTTTATATTGTTTGATAAATATGGCAATTTTTTGCATTAAAGTCTGAAAATTTTACTGAAGTACATTTACATATTAGTATATTACTTAACATCATACAAAATATTACAAAAATCTCTAGTCTCAATTTTTTTTTTAGTTGTTTAAAGTTGAAATTTTAGTAAAATTAATATTTTAAGTGGTATTTATATGGATTATTACTATTATATTTCAATATTTTACAATAATGATAAATAAAATTGACAATTTTTATGATATTGGCATTTAGGTGACAAGGGATTTTATGAGCAATTATATTGAACTTAGAGACTTGAAAATTTTATAGGGTGTTCATTTATGTACTATATTTGTGTCTATATGGTCCCTAAATGTGTAAATGCGTTTTAAATCTTTAATAAAAAATATCAAAATTTTAATCAATACCTACATTATCTGACTGAACTTCATTTAGAATCGTTTTTTCAAATGCAATGGTTTATCATTTAAACACTATGATTTGCACACCTATATCTCTAGAGTATCAGCTCTTTATTTTTATAATTTTAATTATAAATATTAATTAATATTTTGATATAGGTATTTAATGATAACTGATAAGTTTAATTATATAAAATTTCATTATTTATCTCATATTAGTAGCACGAAAAATGTTTCATATTTTTAATAAAAAAAAATATGTATATATAAAATATGCAATTTGGGTAGTTTTTTTTCAGTACAGGTATTTGTATAAAAAAATGTAATAAACATTTATGGATTTTGAGTTCTACAGAACTTGGAGATTAAATTTTTATGATACGCATAAATTTTCTCAAAAAATTGTTTTTAATAATTAATTATTTATCTTCGTTTCTGAGTATTACGCTACGGCTATAATTATATTGATTTACAGTAATGTGTGTTTTTTTTTTACATATTGTTTTTAAACAAATTTTCGGGTAAAAGAACTTACGAATAATTATAAAGTATATTTATTGGAAACTGGTCACAGATGTTATTTTTTAAATAATATGTAATTTCACAAAGAAACGATAAAGTAAATAGTATTTATCATTGTTTTTTATTGAATTTCAATAATGTTTATTATAAGGATGACATATTATAATGTTATTATTTTTTTGTTGTAAAATATTTTTAATTCTCATAACAATATTGAAAAATATAAAAGTATATAATTCTGTTTAATATTAAAATATTTTAATTTATATTTTATGGATACCAATTGTTGTTTATACATTTTATATATAATATTAAAGATATTGTAAATATACAAATTAGATATACTAATATTATTATTTTATTACTTCATTAGTTAAAAAAAAAAAATAAAATAAAATAAATATTATTAGGTATATTAAATTATTACAAATACGATATAGTATATAATATACGTATAGTTAAAAAAATTTAGTTTTAAGTTTAAAAGACCGGCTAGACAGACGACAATGTTTTCATTTCATACTTAAATAATACACGTAGGTTATTATTTTTGTAATTATTAATTATTAAAATTAAATAATGAAATGTATCATATTTTATAGACATATTTTATTCAATAAATAAGAAGTAACTGGTGAAATGCTTAAAATAATTAATTCGACTATTTTTTTTTTAGAGCCATAACTTTTTTTGAAAACAACTTTTTTTTTTACCAAACAACTTTATGTATTATAAAATTTTTTAAAAATAATAAAATATTTAACAATATAATAATTTTTGTTATACTTTGGATTATTTGGATTTTGAATTTTTCTGTATACATAAAGGTACAAATATTTTGATAAATGCGTAGGTATATGATATTTTATGTACCTGCTAGAATAATTCAAAATACTAATTTCTCTTTAGATATAGATAAAAAAAAAAAAATTGTTATGTTTAAAAATGAAAGTATTTCTCACATATTTAACCTAATCATTTTTATCTTATAATATTAAAATATATTACCTATTATATAGAGTTTGTTTCTTAGTCGACGACTACAAATTTGAAAATTTCTTTTTTACTTGGGTTTAGAAACTTTTAACTAATTTAGCACATAAACTTATTTTGCTCTTATCTACAACAAGTGGTATACGATGTCATTTTAAAGTCTACTTTTATATTTATCCATTTTTCCTTAAACGAACGGCTCTCTGCTTATACGCATATCGAATATCAAAAATCTAAGATTTTTTTTTATATATCGTTTCTTTCCTTTTATATAACTACATATTGTACATATAGGTAATACAATTATTTTCGAAGCCATTAAATAATATTCTAGGGTTTTTTTTTTTAAAATAAATACTAGTATTTTCTTTTCCGGTTCCTATTCTTTCAATCTTTATAATTCTCGATGAGTTTCATCCTTGATATCTTATTCTTGCACCCTTCTATGTGGAGAGATAAACTATGGACTATATATTATTGGTTGACAAATTTATAAATCCTTTTCTTTCTCTATGTTGTGTACGTTTTGAAGTTTAACATGTATAAACTCACTCTTATCCGGTCGACCTTTGAAATTTCTACTGCCTATCATCATCTATTTCCTGCTATGATTTCATCTCATACATGATACATTTATAGTTCAATACACATTTCTATTGTTTCTGTATACTTCATGTTGTATGATTATAAACATAAATACCATAAACCGTATCTTATGGGCCATTAATAATCAATTTACATTGTTTTTAGATTATTGTTTTTGTGTATGCGTTAAATAAACAAATACAATTTAATATTTAATTTTTATTCATTGAATTAGTTTTTTTTTTTTTTTAATTAAATTTAAAGGACTTCAAAAATTTTAACTTATAATTTTTTTTTTACAAACATTGAATTATATTAATCGTAAAACTTATATTTCATATTACAAGACAGATTGAAAAGATAACCTTATAGTTTAAACATATATGAAAGGATATTTTTTTTATTAAATTTAATATAATATTTATATCATATTAAACTGGCTTAATAAATTTAATGAAACGGATTTTAATAAAACGCGATCAATAAAATTATCCAGAACTTTGATAGTTGATTTATGGGTGGTATATAACTATCGAGTGTATAATTTACGGTGTTGACTAAAGTTAAAATAAGTTGGCTAAGTACTTAAGTATACATCGATAAATGATAATACCATAAATTTTATGAAATATTCATATAATAAATTGTAATAAGTAGAAATCAATGAATATATAATAATATCTGAAAACGTATTACAATACATTATTATTATTACCTATCTTTTGATAATTTAATATTTTTTATTTTATAGTATGAATAGTAATTAATTTATTATCGATTAGATTTAGGTAAACTTAGAATTTACCAACATAATACCAATACGAGTAGAGCTTATCATCTAGATATATGACATTCGTGATATTCATTCAAGACAACAAGAATTATACTCTAATTCGGTGTTTTGTTGATTAACCCAATAACCCCACATAATCTGCGTGATAAAATATCTTTCACGGTGTACATCCTCCTTTCGCACTTAAAACATTCTTAATATTTTATGTAAAGTAAACACAAAAGATCTATTCACAAAAACGTGACATTTTTTATATATCATTAACTACTTAACTCTTTACCTTATCATTACTAGACGTTTTTATTAAAAATATTTTATAGAAAGAAGGTTATAACTTATAAGTTATAACATTAAATTTAGAAAAGAATAAATTTTGGAAATTATTTCAATATAAGTAAATTAATAAACGAATTATTTCTATAATTTATAAAACAATATTGTTGTTATTATATCTATGTAGGTACCATTTTATATTTTTAACATAACTTGAAATTATTCACATGAATAATATATAGTTTATATGATATAATATAACATGAGTTTAATAGAATAAAATTATGTATAATAAGCAGCTAGGGCTCGCAAGTTCATGCATTTGCATATCAATTTTGCTAAGTCTAGTCAATGTTATGTGATATAGAAATTAGTTTCAAAGTGATAGTATTCTACTCGTATACTCGTATATGAAATTTTAATTGCATATATTAGCATATTAATGGTTTTTTTGGTTTATAAGGCATATATATACATTTTTATCATTTTAATTACTATATATTGATAATTATTTTTGGTATTCTGGTTGATTTTATGTGAATTATTGAATAGCATCTTTTAAAATACAAATGAGTAAAAAGTATTATGCACACAACGACTAGGTTGGGATGCAATTACTGAAAATCGCCGCCGCTGTGTCCATATATCTGGCGTTTTACTGTACCTAATTATATGGGAATTTATAACAGAAAATTTTTTATTACGGAGTAATATGTGTAAATCGTGTAAATTGTTTATCGTTGTTACGGTTTAATTCATGATCCGCATGCCCACGTTTAAGTTTACACATAATACAATATTTGTATGCATTGAAGTATCTAAAGTCAAAATAATAATTTCCTATAACGATTACTCATTTATTTGTGTTGTGGCGTTTACTCGTGTAGTTGAGGTCCGTGTTATGTGTCGTTCGATGACGTTCGGCTTTTTACTTTAATCAATTTATTAAAATATTATTTATATCGTTTCATTTCAACATTATACAATGCCAATAGAAAAATCGTCTTCGTCAAATCGCTTAAAAAAAAAATTTAATTGAATTTGGCGAAAATATATTTTCCACCGTTAACATACCATCGATATTATAAATTAAATAATAGTATATTAAACATGTTTTTACTGCATATATAAGCGTTTTTTAGAGCATTATTGCATACATATAAAATCAATTTTTAGTGTATGAACTTGCGAGCCCTGATATGAAGTATATTTTTTTCATATCATTTAATATGCAAACAGTTGGTAAATGAAATATTGTATATTAATAATATGACTTGAAGAATTATTTATAATTTATATTAATCAAATTAATATGAATTTAATAACTCGTAAACATTATTATGTTACCTTATATAATTTATATTTTTAATCATATTTTATTCACTTTGCATCCTAAAAGTGATATTACTATAATACTATAATATTAGTATATTACTCTTAGTAATTACAATTTTTTTTAAAAAAAAAAAAATTAATTTACAGATTTATTTAATTTAATAACAATAATAATAATAATATGAGGCGTTGTAATGTCCCTATTAAATAAATATAAATAACTCATTAATCATATACTTTTTTATTATTATAAACAAGCGGTATATATTACATATCGTTTATTTATAAATTACTATACAGTTATTTCTTCAATTGATGTTTATCTTAATTTAATTTAAATAATAATATTCCAGAATATATAATTATAACTTTTTTTTTTTAACTAATTGTTATCAAATTACAATATTTTTATAACGTAAAACTTAACCATAAACCGTACCTACTTAATGGCATTAAATAAATTACTGATTCATATTTCTGTAGTCTACATTTTATCTGGATTAAACCACGTATTTTTCTCATAAATTCAAAATATTTTCATCGCGGATTAACGAATTTGAATAAAATTAATCATACTTTTTTCAGTGACGAATAGTAGCAGTTCACTCTCGTATTATTATTTATTATTTATTAATATTCATTGACGTTCATGTTTTTAAATATAATCAATGTTACAATAATGTTACACATTTTATTATATCAACGAATACATAAATTAGAAGGTATAAATTTTTTAATTTTTATTATTATTATTATTATTATTATTATTATAATTCATGTATTTCTACTGGTTTTACATGAATGAAATAAAATGATACGCACTCTGGCGAAACAAAATAAATATAATATTATATACCTACCTATATAATACTAAATTATACGATTTTGCGTATGGAAGTTTAGAAAATATCGCCAACGCTAACGGTTATAGGACTTTTGGAGGTATACATTAATGATTTTAATACTTTCTCTCCTGTATGTATATATAAATATTATTATTATATCTCGTATAGTAGAAACTCACCTTTATGGCTAAAGATAAATAAATAAGAAAAAGAAAAATGCACGGTGTAATTTCACCCCGAACAATATACCCCGTGTACGTTTACGGGGCAAAGTTCCAAGAAAATATCCATCTGAATACATAATAAATAATAATAAATAAATTTACCGCTAAACCAGAAAATATATTTATAAAATGTTTTAATCTTCCGGTGCGTTTACTAACTAATCGCTACCGACACGTTTATAATAACATATTTATAAAATATTTTAGTCGAGGAATTATTTACAGTCGTGTTTTTATGTTCGCGCATAATATTTTAACCGAATACGCGCGAATCCGAAGAACGTACCTACTCATTTCGAATTAATGACCATCGCAAAGCCGCATTTCAATAACGATCACGAATAAAATGCTAGAAAATACGATATATTATGCGTTTAAACGTATAATAAAATTATATTTTAAATGAAATATTATTAAAATACGCATAATATTTTAAACTGCATAAAAATATTATACGTTTCGTAATAAAGTATTATAAATATTTAAATAAAAACTATTTTCTATTATTATTTTTTTATTTTTTATTATTTTTATTAGGCATGAAATAATCGCAGCGTATTTTTTAAACCGTAATATTAACAACAAAATATTTTTACTCGAATATGTGTTATAAATAAAATAAAACACGGTGTATAAAAGAAAAATATAAAATATACACGTTTGAAAAATTCAATGGCAAATTATTACTTCATTGGCCGAGTTAGACAAAAAAACGTACCTATACGGAATGATATAAAAATTAATATTTATTTTTTAATATTCTGCAGTGTAGATGTATAAAAATGAATATGGGTAATAAACGGGTTCATTCGCGAACAATAAATATTAATAATATTATCCAAGTAACTCGGGCACAGTTATAACGTCTGATATTAATAATATCGTTAGCAATAGGAGGAAAGATTAGTATTAGAAACTCGTACAATATTGTGAATTTTAATATTGTTCATGACTTCATTGTAACAATATACGAGCAAGTATAATAATTATGTATAGATAAGAATTAAAAAAAAATATTTTAATTTAACGTAATTATTTACTTATATAAGACAAAAGTATTATTATCGACCAAAAAGTATTAACTAATAATAATTAATGATAACGCAATATAATTAAAATCAATAAATGAAAATCAATAAATTAAGGATTATATAAATAATTTGAAATTAAAATTTTGTAATAAGTAGTAGTTGATTGTAATTTTATTATACTCGTATAATACTGGTGTACCAATATGAAGGAAACTATTCTGCTAAATTTTTATAATAATTATAAGAATGACATTCGAAATTATATTTACCATATCATTAAAAAGTATGAAATTAGATCTTTTTTAAGTTACTATTAATTTAACTTAAACCTATTTCATATTATACTTCTATTATTAAGTGGTTAAATGTTGACTTGTTTCGTTCAAAGTATTTGAAGTTGCTTGAATTGTTTAGTAATCTTTCCTTTTAGCGAGGTGAAACGCCTAGTGTTAATGAATTATATATGTCAAGTGAATTTCGTAACGTAAAGAAATAACAATGAGAAATATAATTTGTAAACAATTGTTTCACAAAGAAATGAAATAAGAAATACAATAGATAATTACGTTGAAAGTTTAATTATACATTTAGTAGTTTAAATCAAAAATGAAGAAACTTTTTTCAAATTATCGTTGAAATTATATATAGGTGTATATATTAATTAATCACATTACCTGTATAATAATTTCATTTAAAATTAAAAACCTACGTTGAAGAAAAGGATAAAATAATATAATTTTTTTTACATTTTTTTCGTATAATACTTAATATTTATAACTTCTAACTAATATTTATGTGTATACGTGGCGTTCCTTGATGAGATAATAATTATTAATCATTATTTTATATTATAATATAAATACTTACCTATTATCTACGAGTATTAATCCAATACTAACCTATAAACATTAAACACGGACTTTATAATTATGTATTTAATGTAGGTACACTATCAGCTTTAAATTTAATACTTATAAGTTATAACATTATAAGTGACGAATAATAAATGCATATAAAGTTTACAACAAAATTAAATTAAATATAAATATTAATTTTTAACTATTACCATTGACGTTAACGTTAACATTACTTACATACATTAACAGAATAATTATAAACAATATTTTTGATCACGAAGTCGTATATTGTATTTAAATTAAATTAATTAAATTTACTAAACTTACGAGTGCTACGTGTATCTGTTTAAAATTCACTATTATAACTAGTTTTTTGTAATATACTCGTATTTAGTAACTTTTTAAAAATATTATTAAAATTATAAGTTTATTTACGTTGCATCTTGTATATAATATAATATTATCATAAAAGACGAATATTTAACGTTCTAACAAAATCGATTGAAAAACGTATTATATACGTGTTTTGCTTTTATTAAAGTTTTTATCGATTGCAGTATTGTTTTCGTTCGCCATCTTGGCAAATATTTTTTTTAAATTCTCACCTAAGAACATCAATGGTGTTATTTATAAATTATTATTAGAAGTCCCGAAGAATTGGCTGATTAAATAAAATACAAGAATTGGATTGCAGGATCGAAATTAAATTTGGAAAATACCGCCTCTCGTTACCTTTTTGTAGTCGTATGCGGTATACCTTTGCCAACTGTTTTTCACTTAAGAACAATAGACTATGTTTTCTGTCTATGGTCTATAAGTACTTTGTTTCCCGGCCAACCTGCGTTGGAAATGGTCCAAAGTATGCGTTTAGATTTCTCCAAAATAATTCAATGGCGTTTTCTAAAAATCTGTTAATTTAAACGAGGACAAAATTATAGTGTTTTGTATATTTAATAATAATTTATTATTTGCACATTATAATAATATTATCATTGTTATTTTTAATGTTTGTACTAAACTGATACATTATTTTTCTTAAATTAACGTTAGTAATTTTTATTTTATTTTATGTTGTCTAAAATTTATTACTTTCATATTTAGTTTAATCTTATAATTTTATGTTGTTTTAAATTTATTATTTATACGAATAAGGAAGAAATAAAAATGTTTAAAAAATAGGTACCTATCATACATAATAAATTAATATTGTTAGTGTAACGTCATAATGCAATACAAATACAATAAGAATTATACATCATTTAAAAAGAATACCTAAAGTAAACATAATAATATTTGTCTGGACGCGTATTATAAAATTGTTATTTATTAATTTTTTTGATATTTTGATATAGGTATATATGAAATTAAATTGTACTAAACTTACTATTGTCTTGAAAATATCTATTATATAACATATAAGTAATAATAAGTAAATTAAATAAAGACTATTTTTATAATTGGATCATCACATTACATTCATATTTCCTGTGACATGTTAATGTTACATTTTCTTTTTAATACTATAAATTCCAAAATAGTTCGTGTAATTTATTTAAATAAAATCATCGTGGATTTTGTCAGAAAAGGTAAATCGTATTCTGGGTATGTCTGCTTATAAAGTTTAGTTGTCATTCGTGATTTAACATAACATACGTGAGAATTCACGTAAATAGAAAAGGGTAGATTTACCTGAGTCCTGCACTCCCGTATGAACATTTTTGGTGTCGGTTCTAATTTAAAACCCCTACATAAGGAAATTTACATGTGTGTATTTTTACAGTATTGTATCATGTGTATACGTATATAATGTGCGTGTAATATTTTTGTTAAACCATTGGTAATTATTAATTAAATTTAGTAAGTATTTTCCGTAATTAAATAAATAAAATGCCATTAAAAGCATTAAATTGTATGTGTAAATATTTCATAAAAAAAATATGGTTTCGTATTTAGGTATTTGTATATCTAATAAAGAGCGCATGTAAATTAAGTTTTAAAGAGTTAATGATAACCCTCTCGTCATTAGAGAGAAACAACTTTATTCAAAGTGACTGGCTGTCTATCTGGTTGCCTATATGACACAGTGTAAAGATCAAACATATTTGTTACGGCGAAGAATGGATAAAAATTTTATGCAATTTGTTGATTAAAGTGCATAATTTATCTGACTGCGTTCATTTTTCGTGATATCACAAATACATATCAAATATCGATAAAGTATAATTATTATAATCAGATTTAAAACAAAAAACATCGTACGTGAATAATAACGGCGTAATATGCACCATTTTATAAGTAAAATATGTTTTTCGATTTTAGTTCGTTTAAAATCTTGGCTCCATTTTATCATTTTATTAATGTCGTTACTAAAAGTTTTCTTAATGTTTGCCTCTTAACTATGGTCATCTCGTAAATGAAGAAATAGTACTCGAGTAAAATAATATAACCGTCACGAGTGTAATTATTATTAATGTAAATTTAACAATTCACGATAACATATAAATATTATTACATATTATAGGTATAAAATTTAAAATATGTATTTTATCATTTTATTGACTCGACAGTACGCAGTATTAATATGTAATTTAATTCAATCGAAACGTCTAAAACGTTATGTTGCACTTTTAACTTTACAGTAGGTACCTACACTTTTTTATCGTTAACCGTGTTAAGTATATTAACGATTTTTGAAATACTCATATTATTATACGCAACGCGTAGTGATAAAAACTTTATCATGGTTACTCTAACCGATATTGTGAGTTTCTTACGAAAAATCGTCTCGATCGAAAACGAATTAGTAGTGAAATAAATAAAAAAATAATCTAATATACGGGACTCGAATGAAATGTATAAACCGACATATCATTTTAATAATAATAATATTATTCCCGTTTCACGATATGCGATACGCGCTCGCAACAAAAATATCATTTTTCTACGACGGAAAAATGTGACCGTATAAATCTGTCTATAAAATTCTGACCAGCTGAAGAAATATTAAAAATCTTCACGACTAGGGTCGTTAGATCCAAGATTGAAAATCGCGAGGATTCTAAATCGTTAGGGGGAAAAAACCGCGTAATATCGTTGTCAATATATTACTATCTCGTCTGAAATTACTAACGGAGATTTTATTTGTTTTTATTTTGCAGATGTCGTTAAACGGGAATATTGTACGGATGATATTATTATTACCGCCTGGATACAATGCCACGTAACCATGAAACCGTTTGTGATCCATGTACTGCTGATACAGATTTTCATAATCGTAAATAATCGTGAGTAATGATGTTAAAAATATGATCATTCGTTTATTATACGGTATCGATTGTATAGAATTGTATTATAATATTATAGTCCACAGTGGCAAACGTCATCTCACATCATAATTATGATGACGTTTGCCACTGTGGACTATAATAATAATAAATAAGAAAAACCATACATGCCTATTAATAGATGTAGCTCCGACTACAACCTACTACCGACTACCCTCCGACAACAATATCACTCAAAAGAAAGCGGAAAAAAGTTAAAATGCAAAGATCTGCAAATAGAAATTCAAAGGTTATGGAACATGAAAAATAAAGTAATATACCTGTTGTTATCGGTGCCACGGGAATAATATCGAAAACAACCTGTGAAACAATCAAAGAAGTCCCTGGCAAGCATAATCTTCTCCCTTTCCAGAAGACAGTTGTGTTGAGTACTGCCCACATAGTATGTAAAGTACTATGGCACAAGCACGCAATACTTAATTATTTATTCAAAGGAAGAACCTCACGTGTGTGCCCGGTGATTTCCGAAAAAAAACAACCACCATAGCTATGAGATATAGAAAAAAAAT
>JAIUCT010000027.1:328455-394632 GCA_021307375.1 Tetraneura akinire
ATAATAATAATAATAATAATAATAATAATAATAATAATAATAATAATTGACGATCTAAAAATATGTGCTTGATACGCGTGTACAACTTAATGAACGATACATTTTAATCGTAATAAATATTCGTCAGTTTTTTTATTGCTTTTATTAATTTATTTATTATTATTAAAATTAGTCATTATATATAAAAAATCTAAGGACTTGAAGAGAATAAAAAAACCTATAACTTTAAAAAACGTCAAACAAAACATTGTTTAAAAATATAAAAAAAGTATAAGTACAGTTTAAATTATATACCTAGTTAAATGAAAGATCGTCTTTTACATATAACATATTATAATACATAATATTATAATGAAACTGAAAAATGAAAAGAATAATTGGATAATATTTAAATTGTAATTATCATTTTGTGTAAATTATACTATTTTATTTAAAATGTCAACTATAGGTATGATGTATGATTAAAAATGTGATTACTGATTCTAAAATTATGTATTTTTATTGCCTATAATCTCAAAACAATATTATATCACATAATTGTATACAGAGAACTATTTTGATGAAATTTGAAAACTCGTATAAATAAACCGTAATTGCATAACCGTTAAATTGAAATACAAATAGGTACTAATAATGAGATAATAATTAATTTTCATAATGTTTTTTTATATGAATGCGTTTATAATTATAATATTGTAATACACTATATAATATGAATCATTAAGATTACAAATAATTTAAATTAATAGTTCCACGAATATAATTTAGTGTTAAAATAGGTAACCGGGTTTGTGGTATATGCAAAAACAAATACATTATACGTTTTAAATTCAAATCCACGTCAAAATAATTATGAATTATTACATAATTATAATACATTACCTATGAAAGTATGAAGCTATTATGGAACAATATATACACATATTATAAATTAGTTATTTCTCAATGTTATAAAAATGTTCTTTAATAGTTATTTAATTAGGTATATTAAAATTTTAATGAAATATTTATATACATTTTTTTTTTTTTTTTTTTTTTTTTTTTAAGAAACATTAAAGAAAGACAATTAATATAGATAATAAATTTATGTGTATAATATTATAAATATTTTTTATATTTTTAAAGTATTTTAACATTTTTAATTTAAATGATGGATTGTACGTATATTATAAAAAATATTAAACGAATAAAAATAAACGTAACTTAAATCATATGGGTTATATAAAAATATTAATATTTTTATTTTATAAAATATAAATATTATACCAACCATGTTTTGATTACCGATACCAAATTTGTATATATAGGTATATATATTATATTTTTATTACTTTCAGTATTCATATGTAATTTGTTTGTTTCTGTTCACTTTGTTGTCAATAAATTATAACGAAATTGGATATTACGTCATACCGAATATTTAATATACCTAAACGTTTAATTTCAAAAGTTAATATTTATGAATTTACTGCATCGTATAAAATGAATTGTTTTTCTATATAATATTACAATAAATAATAATATTCTAAAAAATGGATTTGAATATACGAAAAAAAAAAACAAAGAAAGAAAAATACTAAATATAACTAATTTTAAAACGTTAACGGTAAATTTCAAAACATCGATTGTATAATATTACAAGGTAGAAAACCGAAATATTATATTATACTCGATTTTACTGGAAAATTTTTAAAAAGATTTAAAACTTTTTAAGTATGTTTTATTGTCTTGTATATTATGACATTATTGTTTAGGTATACAAATTTGTCATGTTTAAAAAATGTTTTTTTCTCGTTTATTCGTATTCGTATAAGATTAAAACAAGGTACGCGATAAAAAAACAAAAAAAAATAAAAATTTAAAAAACTTTTCAGATACGTTTTCATAATGTAGGTACGTTCGTCGTAAGTATAATTCGAAATATCCTCGACGACAGTGATAATAATCAGTACAGGTACCTATGATAAGTCACGCAGACTTTATACCAATCTACGCATTTCGCGTTAAAATTTAAAAACGAAAATAGTAATGTAATATTAATGTATTAATCATCGCGCAAGTATATCATACGTTATAATTTGATAAAAAAAAATGTGCTTACGACACTGATGAATAAAGTGATAATTTATGGTCCGATCAAACCAAACGCGTTGACTTATGACATAAAAAAAACACACGAAATCCAATTGTAATATTTTTGTGTCCTCGTAAATAATTAATATTCGAGATGTAATCTGTTCGTGAAACGTATACAAAACACGCGGTGTGCGATCATATTTTAACAGAGTAATCCGAAGAAGGTTTGTAGATTTTGGTATACACCCGCGGAGTTAAATACCTAACCGTCCTCCGGACCGTAACGTTGTTGGTATACGCATTATCGTGTTCGCCGTCGTTTCTCGTTTAAAAAATGCGACACGCCGAGTTGATTATTCAACGAATTGGCCGGAGGTGAATTTTACGCGTACCGTTTTCCAGTCGGTCGGTTTTCACTTAAAATTTTTGGAAAATCGCATATTATAGAAAGAGAGAAAAAGAAGAAATAAATAAATAAAAATTGTCGTTCTTCGGCTAAACGCGTTATAACTCTTAACCGAACGGTAGTATACTTACTTACTTACTTATTTACTTACTTACTTAGGTACTTACTCACTTACCTACTTACTTATATATACAGTGGGGTATGTTTCTCTAAATACTCTAAAACCGTCGCACGTAGACGGTTAAAAAATAACTCTGAAATTTAACACGATATTTGATTTGTTAGAGGTTATTTCGCACAGAAAACTTTTCTATCCGTCGCACGCGATAATAATCATAACAGGTGAATATTATTATTATTGTTACATCTCTTACTATTACGTTTCTTGAAAGTTTTTAAATATTTTCATTACATCCAAAACTAACTCTATAATATAATATTCCGTTCTATATTATAATGTAAGTCCGTGTATATAAATATAATTTTGTATAAATTATAAATTGATATTATTAAAGTAGTTATATTATAATAAATATATACATAAATATTATATTAACCTAAAATGACAAACTTTATTAAACTTTTTCCGTTTAAGAAATTATATTATACGTATATATATATATATTCAATATAAAAAGGAAATAAATAAAGAATACTCAGCCCGAGTTCTAAGTAAAAAACACGCGCAAAAAAAACTACTTTTTTTCGTCAGTTTTACTTAAGAAGAAACAAACTGAAAAATTATAACGTGATATTCAATAATATACTCACAAAATTCATTAAATTATTCGTATTTATAGATTTATTATTATTATTTTTTTTAAATACTTTTAATATCATATAAATTGAATATATTAATAATTTTTAATATTATAATACGTGAACAAAAATTATTAATATTTTGATATGATTATATTTTATTAAAAGTAGAATATACGTACGAAATTATCCGTGAAAAATGATTCAAATAGCACGTTAGATCCATCATCATGTTCCAGCACAGGCAACATATTTTGTCAAAACAGTTTAGTTTTGGTATATATTAAAATGGTTTAGGACTTAAATATCAATTTCGTCAACTACAGCATAATAACGAGTAAAATAATAAAAATTCAATCTGTTCCACGAAATTCTTCATAAACTATTAAAATATTATGCTATACTCTGACGGAGTTTAAATGTATGCATGGGACACTTTTCTTAATTTGAAAACATTTTATACAATAACCTAAAAAGTATACGCATTATATTATGCCATTTATAATTTTTTATACACAATATAAACATGAAAAATTATTTATTTAGCATTTTTAATTAAATAATTATTATAGAATTAATATATCTCATAAACATATATTGTACTATTAAAATAACATTTTCTTAAATAGTATATGCATATGTTCATTTATTTTCCTTTATATTAATTAGGTATTAAAATAATTATTGTAAATTGTATAATATTCTCATATATTATAGTCGCATAATATATCTAAATAAGTAGAAGTGTAATAGATAAAGTTTAAATAGTTCAAATTACAAATTATAACGTAAAATTTTAAATTTCCAATTTAAAATTTCTTTATATATAAATTTTTTTTAATGTTATTTATTATGTATGAAACAATATAGTAATGTAATGAAATGTATATATTATATATTACGTCGGGTTTATAAATTGATTGTTATAGTTAATACGTCATGTTACACACAGAAACAGAATCATTAAATATGTATAGAAAAAATGTATTTTATATTACTATTGGTAAATTTCAAGAAATCTTTTCATTTGACATTTTGTTTAATTTTGAATTGTTAAAACTTCAAAAGCGTTTTAATCATATGAATAAATAATATAATTTACAGATATAAAATGATATAAATATAATTGTATTATTTATTTTATAATAATATTATTAAATCGGCAAATGAAATGAAATATTTTCATTAGAATCGATTTTTATAAATTCAGAACATAATAATATAATATTAAGATACAAATATTTTATATTTCAAATAAGCTTTCTTTTAACATAAACTAATAACTTATAATTAGTTAGTTTTGAAAAAAAAAAAATTGTGAAAAGGAAAATGGTATATAGTGGAAGGACGGTGTTGTTCTAACAACTGTTTTACGTATGAATAATTAATATTAATTTAATAGGACATAACGGATAAATAGATATGTATAATAGAGATTTCTGGTTTCTCGTGTCATAAGTCATAAGTCTATTACTGGAATAAAGTTTACGAGAAAGAATTTTTTAATGAAACTATTTAGTAAAAAATATATTTATCGAAATAAATACGTAAAAAATCGCACTCTTTCTAAATTAGTTTTCAAAAATCAATATTGTAATTAATGCTTAGGACGTTACGCTTTAAAATTAAAATATTTCATATTGATCGTCATCATGTGCTTAGCTCGTCCGTTTATTTTCTTATAACTTTTTATACTAAAACACAAAAATATACAAAAACATAATATTATGTATAATAAAATTTATCGCGTTCATTTGTTATTTAGCAGACGTAACCTACGTGATTTTTTTTTCGCCATAAAATATAATATCTCGTGATCGTGTCTAATATTGTCATTTTTTTTTTAAGAAAAAGAACCATTATAAAAATATTTGTCACCTATAAATATCTCGATAATTTAAGTTTATGCGTCTCATATACGGAAAAACGTATATAATAATATTTATCGCTTTAGTCTCTGATACACTGTATCAGTTTTTGCCTATTCACTGTTATAAATCATTATTATAAATTTACATATAATACGAATGTGATAAAATGTGATAATACAAATGTACGATTTTATTCACGATCGATAAATTTATTATTAGAATATTTAGAATTTTCGTGATTATAAAGTGCGTGAATTCGTCTGATGTTCGTATGTTTCCAAAGTTCGAACACTGAGCGTATTTTACATATGTCTAACAAAAAATAATAATAAACAGAATAAAAATGTGTAATTTGATAACGAGATGATAACGAAGAGTTTTCGTGTCCAAATTATGGGAAAGGCCTTCAAACACGACGTACACACGAAGATTAATTTCACGCAAAACTGGGCATTATTAACGCGGTATATGAATTTTGTTTCAGGCAAAGCCGAACTGTACATAATACTTGCCCTGTTGATCGGCATGGCCACCGTCATCGTCGGATGCTGGTTGTCGGACAATTGTTGGTCGCCCGAACCGGAACAACACTACACAATTGCGTGGCACGACCGACATCGGTGGATATGAAATCGTTTGCTTATTGTGCCGTTTATTGAAACGATTCGTTGTGAATAGCAATTATAATGTTAATATAATAATTATAATATTTTGATTTATAGAATCGTGTACAGGAAATTGTATCCCGTAGATACGAGTCTGTGAGGGATCCGGTTACGTAAAATATCATAAATCATCATAGACGATATATTATTATACTTAATAATAATAATAACAATATAAAAAAATTAAAAATTAAAAATTAAAAATTAAAAATATGTTTGTTGAAAGTTATGTTATGGGTGTACAAATATTATACGGAAACACACGTGTTTATAGAACGTTTAAATTTTTATCTTTTGATATGATTTTTTAACGGATATTAACCTACTATCATTTCTATAATATGATATGGAATGTGAAAGGAATACGATAACGCGAATATTCAAATATTAAAATCGTTATATCGATATATATTTTATGTACCTATATAGTTTTATCATGTTTTTCAACGAGTAAATGGTATTTTCATTTCATCAGTCGAACTCAATATATAGTGTTTGTACAGCACGATAATATTCCCGTTATAACTTTACGTCGAAACGTACCTATATTATACAGATTAAACATAAAATAATTTGTTAACGAAAAGAGCATAAAATATAACATGCGATATTTTTAACTTGTATATATAATATATTATATAGATAAATAATTTTAATAATATTCTTCTGCGAGTCCAATAAGGCCTAAATCTTAATATTTAACACCGTGTAAATAAAGCATCCAAATGATGATAATTATAATGTTTGTGAAAGTGTATTTCATTCCTTCTAGTTGTCAATTATTTACGTGCATTTCACGTGTATAATTAATATTATCGTTTTACACAATTCATTACGATATTTGTCAATTACTTAGGTAACATTAGACTATTAATTTGTGCGATTTTAGTGATAAAACTAATAATTACAATTATATTATATTAATATATTATATACTTATATACATATATAATAATATATTATGATATTAGTTTATTCGTAAATGGAACATATATATGATATTTGTGTTATTATTGTTTTGTAAAAATGTAATGTGGTGTTCATAAAAAAAAAAAAGACAATTTTTATTATATAGAATATTATCTAATAAAACACGTTTTTATAGACCGATATATGATTAGATATAATATTATATAGTTATTTGTATGATTAATTTTATTTATAAAATAAAATGTTGTACCAAAATATATTATTATTATTAAACATGATGGGAAAATTATAAATTATAGTTTTCTTTTATTTGTTCCCGAATGAAATATTTAATATTATTTTCTTCCGACAATATCGTCACATTATTCTGCAATAACGTTAATAAAATTGAAATATTATCGATCTAAATATATTCTAAAACGCAGTAATCCTCTAAATCGCGAGTCGGACTAAAACAATATGAAACTCAGGACCAAAGATCAATATACGTAATATCACGCGCGTTCCTATACTACCGTGTTAATGTGTTATACTGTTGTATGCAAATATTATACTGTACAATAATATAAAGACGGATATAAGATTATTTTTATTAGTTGTTATATTGCAAAACGCAAATGCAATTTCCTATTTCCATCGTAATATCACTATATTATTATATTATATGGTTAAGCAAACGTTGCGATCACTATACATTACAAAATGGGTTTCAGGTTTCTGTACAAAGTATAGAATATTCTATAGTCGTCCTTTTTATCTAATAAACGTTCGTATTCGTTTATTTTAAGATAGATAAATTCTAATACTCCGTGAAAAAAAAAAAGACATTATGTGTATTCAATAACGTATCGAATCGTGGGAGTTTATAATGTTATCGGTGAGTTTATAAAATATATGGTTTAAAATACCCGGATGAATAAATAATATCGTATAAAACATCGAAATTCAGTATATTTTTCGAAACATTTTTTTTTTTTAATTATTTATAAATACATAATTTCATAAAAATATTCAACCTATACAAATCATTATAGTTTGTAAAACGACGGATTTATATGAAATTATGCGTTACGACATAAAATTGTATCGACTTATTTCATAATGCGTATTATACTCGTATGGATATAACCATCACGTATAAAAATAATTTTTACTAAAATCGAACTATGTTTCAAAAATACGGTAAATGTGAACACGCACATTCTCCAATAGATGTATTCAGAGACAAGTTGAATATATAATTTTTCAAGTTTAAAGTTTGTGTTATTGATGAATTATGTGGGTTAACGATGCTAATGGTCCACCTGGAATAGGATCCTCGACCCTCGTATATCAAATTTAAACTAGCTATATTGAAAAAAAAACATAAAATCGAATATTGAAAGATATAATGTTATAATGTTTTCAGTTTTTCACAGTGGAAATAAAATTAATCAATATGTATTATAATACAATATAAATTGTATATACAAGTAATAAAATTCAAAATTATTGAATGTCTACGTAAAATATTATGTGTTATATCTTATAATAATATATTATACAGCTAATTAAATGATTCAAAATATATATTATAAAAAATAATACAATAAAAATTCATCTAAAAATGAATTATAAAAAAATTTCCATGAAATAATATATTTTACAAATGAATTTAACGAAATTAAATTGTATTTATTTTTTGTTGCGTTAAATTTAATTCTCCAAAGCTTACATGAATTATATATTTATGTGTGTATAAATAATTATAGATATATACATTTCTCCAAGTCGTGTATTCGCGTACAATCAGAATGTAATCAAAATTTCATGTTACAAAAGTGGTGGAAATTACATATACGAGTACATTTACAACGTTATTACGGTTACTTTTGTAATCAAATAATATTATTTCAGGTATATACCTATGATAATATACTGACCATAACACGCAGTATATTATTATATTATTATATTATTATATTATTATTATTATTATTATTATTATTATTACCTGCATGTGTTTTCAAACAAATTTAATTATTTCATCCCTGAAATATTCCCGCCGTCGTTTTATTCAATTTGCACTGTATGTTAATACAATAAATTAAACATTAGCAAATCTGGTTCCAAAGATAATATTGTATTAACCATTAACGTAATATACTATAATACACTAATAATATACTTATACTTTCCAAATATGTACAAACGCGTTTTCAGAAAGACCTTACTCCACGGGTCTAAAAATTAATGTTGTACGAGTGTATATAATACAAAATGCACTTATATATTGTACCGTTACTTCAATTACACTTAGGTATAGGTACACTCGAAAAGGTTCACGTCTTTAGTTTAGTTGTTATATAAGTAGAAAGGTATAAGTAAGTATGAACCTTGTAAACAATTTTAACGAACGTTTATTTATTTTACCAATTATTACTATAACCTTTTGTGTTTTGTATTACCAATTTTGTATACCTACTGTAATATCGCAATATCACAATATTATATTATTATATTATAGTTATAGTTGGCTTGATTTAAGAATATAAATAAATTATTAAAGTTATAGTACCTAATAGTTACGCGTATTTTTAATTATTATTTATCAAATATCCAATTATATATTCGTATGCATAATAGCATCTTTAATTAATTAAAAATATCTATTCGTATACCTAAATATAATAGTTATTACTTTATTAGTTAATAAACAAATTATTTGGTATTTTGGTATTTTTTTTTTTTTGTGTAAAATTTTATCCTTCGTACATAAAAATTTATCGTTTCTTAAAATTTTCAGTATTTTTTATTTTATATGTGATTTTAGAATTTTTACTTCTATTTATTCTGTATATAATATTACCAATACTAAACAGTAAACTTAAACTTTTATCTATCTATAATCTATAGTTCTATCATACCTATAATAATTAAGGATGAATTATTCAAAATTTCAAATGTAATACATCAATAACAGTACGTTTTATTGCATATTGAATTTCTTGATATGCTCAAATTATTCGTAGATGAGCTATTATACTCGGTTGTGAAATAAAAAATATTTTATCACATATTTGATAGGTGTATGTGTTATTTTCATCACGAAGTATTTTTTTTTACGATACACACATTACATCTATAAAACAAATGTTATTATTTTAAATTATACAACCCACAAATATAAAAAAAAAAAAAAAAAAACATCTTTTTTGCAATAAAAACATGCACTACACGGATAAAAAATCACTAGAAAACCCAAGAGGCCAAGATAATATATATATGTATGTAATTTGTATTTATTTCCATTTTATGGTTTATTCACGACCTTTCTTTTTTACGAATTTTATAATATTAAATCGTTTTTATTTTAATTTTTTATACGAAACAAAAGAAAAAATATTCAAACTTCAAAAACCTCGTGACATAATATTTATAATACCTAATAATTTTTACACTTCAAAACGTCCTACATTTTAAAAGCCGGTAAAATTATTATCAAATAATATTATTAAAATTTAAAAAAATTATAATTTTAATGCATCGATGCTTTTTGAAATTTATATTTGATGTGAATATTATAAAGTACCTATTATATAATTAACAGTAAAAATCTAACTATAATTATTATTAAAACTAAAACATATGTTTTTAATTACCTATACCTATTATGAAATTTATTATTACACATTTAATTTTCATAATAATGATCTTTAAAAAAAAAAAAAAAATTAACACATTGATATTTGATGAATTTATTATTCTAAATCTAAAATTCCATTTCTTAATGGTTTTATGACTTTATGAGAACATTTTAAGAAACTATTATTAATAAATTCTTGAAAAATTAATTATTCCAACTGTATATATTTATATATTTCCTAATGTAATCTTCTATGTTTAATAATATATTTTTCAAAAACTAACTTTTCCATTAATTGTTTTATAATTAATAAAATGTTTATGTGGTTATACTATAATAGTTATTTCTGAAAATAATTAATATATTCATTTCATACATTTACGAACTTCTGTCTCATTGGTCAAATCTACTTGTCTTGTTGACACTCGTAGAAAAATTTTAAAAAATAAAAATGATTTAAGTCGCTATATTTACATAAAAATTAAAAATTATATAACATTAGTAATAAGTAATAACAAACAACAAACAAACAAATAAAATATTTTTTTTCTTTTTACTTCAGGAAAACTAATTTTTAGAAACCGTGAAAAATGAGTTACGTAATAATAAATATTTTTTAAATAAATTATTATATTTTATATTATTTTCTGTTAAAAATGATATTTAAAATTAAAAAAAAAAACAACAACAAAATATAAAATAATACTTTCTGTAGTAATACAGCTTAATGCTTAATGTAATAATATATATTACGTATATAATTAATCTTTTACACAATGTTTTTCTCAATTTATACTATTAAAAAATAAATAGTTTTTATTTTTAAAAATTATTATTATCGTTGTACGGATATCGTCTTATAATGGAATTTCATTTTACGAAAATTATCATAATTATATTTCGTATAATATACGATTTCATTGAAATTGCAAAATGGTTTTACTCGCAATAATTTTTATATTTTATTTCATTTTTGTATAAATCGATCATTTTTAAATACAGTAACAGTGTAAATATCACTCGGATACACACGTTTAATTAAACGCGAATTAGTGAAATATATGCAATCAATGTGATAAGTAAAAAAAAAAAAAAAAAAAAATTAATATGTAAAAAATTGTAATTTTTTTAATAATATTATATACCTATTATACTTATCACAAAGATGGCGAGTGCGAGTAAAGATTCATCGACTATATCAATTGTAACGATTTATCTAAATTCTTTATATAATAATATCTTCACACCGTGCGATTTTTCACATTTCAGTCGTAGTTCCACAATAGAATTATTATCAAATATTTTGTTACACGATAGACGCTGCAGGCGTTCGTATGTTCGTACGAAAAACGTTCAAAACGTATAATATGCCATTATCACAAGTAACAAAATATAGAATCGTCTGATCGAATAAACGAGGGTTATTATATTATATAGAAAATACTTAAAACAAAGAAGAAACGTTTAAATATTTATTTTTCGGGCCACTGTTTTGAACGAAAACGTGCGAACACCCCGGTATAATATAGTATTTTCCGTGATTTATTTCTAAACGATAAAATCGTTGATTAATTTTAAAATACGACAAACGAAAAACATTAAATTAAATTAAATTGAACAGGGCATTTTTTATGGACAATATAATTTACGCTGTTGTGACTGTATATATATATTCACTTGTTGAATAGTTTGGGGATAAAATATTCGATACCTACGTATAATGCGAAATGAGATAAAAGCGATTTTCCCTCCGTTATTCGGAATATATAAAAATGTGCGAACCAAACGGCTGCAAATGTAATATAAACATTCTAAAAAATTTAAATAGATAATGTAATAGTTGATAATAATATCATTTATAGAGTGATTATAATTAAATCTTAAGAATACAATTTTGTAAAATAAAAACTTGATATCACTCTGTAATATTGTAATGACGCCGTCATCAGTTTTTCAAAAAATAACATTGTCACCTTTTCCTTATTTATGTTTTTTTTTTTTTTTTATTATTATTATTTGTTACGAAAACGAGTTGATCATACGAAAAACATTATTATTAAAAATATAATATTTATAGGGCTTTAATAATAATTATAGCCCGTAATCGTAACCAAAGGATATTCTGTTATATTCGAAACATTTAATAAACTCATTTTGTAAAATTTAGTTTATCCAATTAAAATCATACCTACTCGTATATCCAGTAATATAATCGTAGAATAAATAGAATAAAGTCTTTTAGTTAATAAATTATTATCTAATAACTTATATAAATTAAATATTATCGTTAAACGATATAACGAGGTACAGTCACAAAGGTACAGATTTACTTCTAAATAATGTGCTGTAAGAGCGCTCTATAAGCACAAAGCGAAGTCTAATACATTTTGTAAAACGGTAAAAATTATACTGAAATTAAATTAATATACCAACTATATTACAGCTCACAGAGTATATTTCTTAAATTTTAATACTTAAAAAAAACTACACTTACTGTAAAATCATTAAATTCATTTATTTTTAAACATTTATAACATTAATCATAATATGATATTTTATAACTTACAACTTCTAATATATATAATTATAATAGATAAGCGTTTTTGTTTTTATTAAATTCCATATAATTTGCAAAAATATATACATAATATTTTTATTAAAAATGTAGTTTATACTTGTATATTTCATTTTCATTAATGAAAAATAATTCTTATTAATTTCAAAATTAATTAGAAAAATAACATAGAAATATTTTTTACAAAAATCATAATAAATATTCATTAAAAAATTTAATTTTAAAATGATTATTTTGTTTGCATTTTGAAAATAATATTTCAATATTGTTATTTTTAGTTATAAAATAAACCATAACATAAAATTTAACCTACAGGGCTTTTAGTATTAAAACAAACATCATAAATATTGATCAAAACTAAAAATTATTGCATTTCTCAAATCTCCGTAGGACATGCTGTATTAAAAAATATATATATATATATATATATTATATAATAAAACCAATTAAATTATTATTATTATCGGATTAATACTTAATTATTCATATTTTGTTTGAACAACTTATTACGTAATATTGTAAAACATGAAAAAATATATTTTTGTCAACACTCGTGTACCGAAATTGCCTATTCGAATTGCCGTTTTCAGGATAATTGTTAATCCATTAACTTTGAATGGTGTAGACGAATATTATAAATAATATTAATTATTCAGTAATCGAAAGAAAAACAAAATATCCTAAATTTGATAAATTTATATAAATTTTTGGTACAACAAACATCAAAGTAATAAAGTTCGTTAATACGAGTATTTTAACGTTAATATATTATTATGGTTATATTATGAAAATATGACTGTATCGGCTAACAAAAATAAACGTAAATAAAGTACCGCTGTCAAAACGAAATGAGATAACGTCATTCGAGATAACCATGCGTATTATTAACAGTTCATATTATTTTGTTATTTTTCAAGATAAATTCAGTTTAATACAAAAATGTGATTTCCTGCTTCCCAGAGGGTCTATTAAAAAAATAAACCAGTACGAGACCAACAATCGTATTTTATTCGTTTACCGCAATGGTATACACGCAATAACGCTGAAATAGACGAGTAATATAATTTAATTTTGCCACATGCTCGTCCGAAAACGTAAAAAACTAAAAATTCGTATAAAGATTATACCCACTACACTAAATTTTTCATTTTATTTTTTTAAATAAACATAAATAATATTCATTTTTTAGATTAAACGAGCATTAATTTATGTATACAATATTAATATTTACCTAATATTATTCATATTATATATTTTCATTTTTACTTATTTTAAATTTAATTTGTTTTTTACGAATAGTATTAGTATTTTTTTTTTTTTTTTTTTTATTAATCAAAATTAAACGATTTATAATATTACAGGTATTATAAGTTTTACAATTTATAATTTATTTTTAAACAAAATATAAAAGTGTTTACAATTTTTTTATAATATTTATAACTTTATTAATACTAAAATAAATAAATAATATTTAAAAAAAAATATATGCAAGTAGTAAGAATATAATAATTAAAATTAGTATACGTGACTACCATTATATTTAATGTACAATTCACATTTTGTTGACCAACAAGAAAATTTAATCAATTTAATTAAAATTACGATTTTATACAATATTTTCCTTTAAAATTATTTTGTATTGATTGATTAATCAATTTATTACATTATTTATTAATTACCGTTGTGTGTTTCGTTATTTAGAGGACTATACATTAAAATAATTAGAAAATAGCTTACAAATAAATATTTATAAATATTTATTTCACAAACTTTATTGTACATTTGTATTACCATAAATTGAATAAATAATAACCGTATCCATGGTATATTATAGTACATAAGCCATATACTCTTGTGTGTATATATCAGCTAGGATATTATTTCAAATTACGTCATGTAGGTAGGTGCAGGAACCTTTAAAAATTCATATGTCTTAAAATATACGATGCAATATATTCAGTAATATAAAATATATATTTCCGAATAAGTGTTTCAGAAAAAAAATAAATAAGCCGTCATAACTTCGTGTGAAAAATGTGATGATAAATCGATTTACCACACAGTATTTACAAGGTATCAATGGTATCATTCATATTATATTATACTTACTAAACAAAAAAACTAGCCTTATTATCCTCTCTTTGCAGAGTTTTAAAAAGAATATTTTATATATATTTATCATCAACACCGCCATATTTCTATTTCTATTTTTTTTTTTTTTTTTTTATGAGAGTCTTCAAAATATATTTTATAATAATTATTTCATTTTTATACATGGGCTCATTTATATAAAAAAAATCTATAAACCCTGTAGATAATTGAAAATATTTTGAAAATTCTAAATCCCTGACTACATTGAGTACCAACAAACTCATCAAGATAAATTGAATTCGAATTACCTATAACTATTTATTTACATAGTTTGATTGAATTAAATTTTATATTATAATATTATATTAGGTGTATCTATTTTATTTTATGTTTTTTATTCCCCGAAATAATATAATTTTAAATAAAAATAAACACGGGGCATTTTTAGGAAGAAAAAATATTTATCACGTATCCCATGGGGTCATTTTTGTTTATTTGCATTTGTACGGTCATTTTTTACAACAATATAATAATTGTTTATTCATTCGAATAAACTCCATTCTAAATATTATTATAATTATTTTCCTTTTTTTTAACCTTCAGCGATTATATTTTTATAGTAGGTACTTATTATATATTATGTAGAATGTATAGATAATAAAATGATAGCCCAGGAAAAACATTGGCTATTTTTTTTAAAAAAAAATTATAATGTTTAAATTTAAACGTGATTTAATTATGCAAATTTACTGATTTTTTTATTTTATTATTATTTTTTTTTTTTATTAAATTTCTAACGTGTTGATTAATTTTATTACTTATATATTACATTATCTAGTTTCTAGCATTTATCTATAATAACATTCATTATAATTTGAATTTGAATATTACTAATAAATATTATAATAGCACCTAAATAATACTAAGTAGACACCTAATTATTATAGTAATCCTAATCATGGGCGTAGTTTGATAAAAAAATTTAGGGGGGCTATTGCCCCAAGATGTATATTTTTTAAACTAACTAATTAATCGGTAATGTCATTTTATTTTAGAGAAATAAATAACAAATATAAAAAAAAAAATAATTTATATTTTACATTTTATATTTATTATTACAATATCATAACTTAAATTTTAAACGAAATGTAATGGTCTTTCTTTTTTAGAAAGCACCGTAAATAGTCGGACGTCCGACCGTTTTATTTATATTGTGTATGATTCTAATATTCTATTTTATTTTTATATACCCTTATCCTTATGGCTTATAGGTTTTTACAAAATATTATATATCACGTAATAAGTAATAACTAATAATTATCTTGAAAAAATAAATATAAAATATATCTATATAATAATAATTTATCGAAAAAAAAAAATTACAGTTGAAAATGAAATTAGTATAATAATTGGGATATGAAATCTAATTCAATAGAAATTAGAAGGTTATAATTTTAGGAGGGCTACGAGTAGTTCTGAGGGGCCTGTAGCCCACCCTGCCCCCTACCCAACTACGCCCATGATAGTAATGTGTTATTTTAGTGGTCAGGCTCGTATTTAGGGAAGCTCAGAGAAGCGTGACCGTCAACCCTCCGTATTCCTATAGAAGTCATAACTCATAAATAATAATATAATAATTTGTCAAATTTATGAAATTAATTTATTAATTTAATACTATTGAAGTTTTTAATTTTTAATATTATTATTCGTATTGAAGGCTGTCGTGTCTGTGAATTGTGATTTATAATTATCACATAATAGAAATATATTTTATTCGTTTCGTAGGCATAATAATAATATATGCAATATACCTGGTATATGTTATAATGGTTTTTGTCCACAATTCGACAGTTTGACGCATAATACCGTATGAATGTAACAACCATAGATTTATATATTATATTATACTCGTAATATATTATATTTCCAATGTACACACCATAGATCAAGAACCCCATAATAATATAAAAAAAAATTCGATTACTCGAGTCTTCATACACTATTACATTCTGTATGCAGCGTATAAATTATAAATAGGTACCTAATTCTTTATCTTATTCGTATTTTTGTATGCTTTAAACAACAAATTTTAATCCTATGATTTTCGTATTTGAAATCGTATTATGTCAAATTAACGTTTTACAAAATCGTATGCGTTACGCGTCAATAAGACAATTTGAAAAAAAGATGAGCTGATACTCCTGCCGCACAGGATACAGGTGTGCGAATCATAGCGTTTAATTTTAATTAGAATTTGAATGCAATGATAAACCATTGCATTCGTAAAAACGATTCTGAGCGAAGTTCAGTCAGATTATAATTTTCGTTTGAACTAAAAATATCAATTTAAAACAGCTTTAAAAAAAAATTGAGATTAGGGATTTTCCAATATTTTAGTATGATGTTAAGTAGTATGTAAGTATACTTCAGTAAAATTTTCAGACCCTAATACCAAATATTGCTAATTTTATCAAACATTATATACGTAAAAACGAGAAATTTACGAAATATTCGAAGTCCTATATTTAGTAAATAAATTTAAAAACCGGTTCCAAAATTTTACCACATATATGTAATACCTATGTGAACACCCGAAAAATTTTTAAGTCTCTAACTTAAAAATTGCCCGAGTTATCGTGAAATATAGAAATTGAATTCGTCAAAATTTCATTTTTCGTGAAAAATGCCGTTTTTTCGTCATTTTTTCGAAGTTTTTTCTACCGCTTATAGTCAATTTTAAAAAATTCGAAAAATGACCTAAATAAAGTACCATCTACATCCACTTTTACATCTGAAACACGCTATTCGTGAAAATCTAAGCATTATTTCGGGTAGTAAAAGTGTTTTCAGAATATTTATTTATACGTATGGATTCTAAGATTTTCGTTTTACTAAAAATATCAAATTAAAACAGCTATAAAAAAAAATTGTGACTTGGGATTTTTATAATATTTTAGTATGATGTTAACTAATATGTAAGTATACTTCAGTAAAATTTTCAGACCATAATACTTAAAATTGCCAATTTTATCAAACATTATATACGTAAAAACGTGAATTTTACGAAATATTCAAAGTCCTATATTTTGGAGAAAAATTAATGTAACGGTTCCAAAGTTTTACCATATATATATAGTAGCAATGTGAACACCCAAAAAAATTTTCAAGTCTCTATCTTAAAAATTGCCCGAGTTATTGAGAAATATAGAAATCGAATTCGTCAAAATTTCATTTTTCGTGAAAAATGCCGTTTTTTTGTCATTTTTTTGAAGTTTTTTCTACCGCTTAGGGTCAATTTTGAGAAATTCGAAAAATGACCTAAATAAAGTACCAACTAGATCCACCGGAAACATACCATATTCGTGTTAATCGGAGCATTATTTCGGGTAGTAAAAATGTTTACAGAATAAAAAAAAAAAAACAAAAAAAAATCACACATCATTGTAAAACCAATACATTCTTCGCTTCGCTCAGAATCTAAAATGGGGAAAAAATATAATTTAGTTACTGGGTCACAGTAGTGCAAAAATTATCTCTAAATCAATAGTTTATAGGAACTGTTGTGTCGTGAAAAAGGGATATAATTCACTAACACCGAAAAGTTTTACGTTCTATATAATGTTGATTTATTTATTAATTTGATACAAAGAAAAATGTGGAAACGTCGACGTGTGTTTCGCGCGGGAGTCGATTTTATACCTACTAACTTATGAGTGATAAACCGATGATCTTATCATATTCGCATCGATTTTATAATTAATATTACTTATTAGTTATTATTTATTACAACTCCTAACGTTCGCCTTGAAAAATATAATTACAAATTTTCAAACAACAAATAATATAAATGACATAAATATTGTAGTAGGTACCTATTCGAGTATAAGTAATTACATATAAAATTTGAAAAAGGATTTCGATAATATAATAGAATATAATACACAGAAAACATGAACAATATAATATTTATATTATTAGGTAGGTACTAATGCATATTTAAACTTTAAACGGGTAATCATGATGAAACAGAAGGATAAATTCCAACATAACGTAAATAAACAAATAACTCGGTATTACATTTTATGTACAATAATGTAAACCTTATCACGAATACACGTATTGACTTTTAAACAAATTTTGCATAACTTTAGTTCATTCGTTTTCTTTATAATACGATCCGGAATCGACAGACTTAAAAAAATATGAACAACGTTAAATTGTATGCGATTGCTTACACAAAAAAACATTTGCTTTTTACTTTTTTGTCGTTAACCGCATTGTTTTCTATTGTTTTCATGACCTGCATTGATTTACATCGATCGAGGTTTTGTCCCAACTATTGCACTTATTGTTTCATTTTATTGCGTCAACCAATGCATTCGTAACTGAATTTTTTCTTATTGGTTCTTAATCATATAACAGTTGCGTGTAAACTTGTATTTGCATTTTTTTGTTATCACATGGTGCTAATAACGTATCACATGCCTTCATATAATATTAATGACTGTAGTCTGTAAAGATCTCCTAATATAACGACGACAGCAAATAGAAAAAAATTTTTGTATGTCGCTTGATGACTCGTTCTTATGTGTTAACGCTGTGAAAATATCGAAGAACGATGACCATTCTGAATATAACACAGAAAAATTATTAGGAATTTAAAGTGCGACCAGTTTAACTGCGGAATTTGTCGGCTGCATTGTATTTTCACGAGATAGATCACACTGATAACTACCGAAATGAAAGTACTGTTTGACGATACATTCGTGTCACAATTATTTATTGATGATTTCATTAATTTTTCGCATTCCGCCACGTCTTCGAATTCACTTCTGGTATAGTTTTCATTTGCTTCATTCGTGTCTGGACTTGTTGAATGTCGTCTCACGTAAATATAAATTAAACGAATACCTACAATAATATAGTACCTATATACTTATGCCATATACAATCACGATAGGTACTAATTAGTAGTTACGAGTGTTACGACTGACAAGTGATTATTATGAAATAATGTTAATATTATAATTTATGATAATATTACTTGTACGGATCATGATGCACTATAGATACTTGAAAAAAAAAACTTTAAACAAATCACAAATTGTGATTTTAGACACAAAGCTGTCAAATAACCGCATACCAATCACGTGACGACGTTTCGCTAGGTTATGACAATTTTAATTTGTATTAAATCCGCGACCGAAGGACCAAATGTTATGCCGCGAAAAAGGGATATAATTCACATAAACACCGAAAAGTTTTATGTTCTACAGGTATGCTTTTAATTTAATAATAATAAAAAAAAAATGTCGAAACGTTGACGTGTGTTTCGCGTGGGAGTCGATTTTATAATAATTTATGTATAGGATATACCGATGATCTCATCACTCACATCGATTTTACAATTAATTTTACCTACTTATTATTTATTAAAACTCCGAACAAGAGAACTATAGAGAATACGATTCTACAAAATGTCTGTTAGTATAAGCGAAATCACAACCAAGTCCAATAGAAGGAGCAAATTTTCGTTAAAATATAATATACGAGTATTTGTAAGATTATGACGTATATTGATATTTTTGACCAAGAGAATATTTTCAACCGAGAGAAGAAAAAATTCATTTTTCAAGTAAGTATATCAATTATTTATAATCTTATATCTAAACAATAGTTCAAAAATGCTTAAAAATATTTATAAAAACCATTCAGTTTGTTTTTAAAACAAATATTTCTTAATATAAATTAAAATTTTGTTTATAAGATTATGTTTTTTAAAAAGTAATTATTACAACTATATAATGCAATTATATCGATCTCGTAATAATGAGGTTATTTTTAAGAAATAAATGTAAATAAAATGAATTCATCAATAATTGTATTTACTTAGAGTGCTTTGAAAAGTAAAGAAGTTACTTTAAAAGAATAATCGTCCAAAGTTCTTCCACAACTTTTTATTCTCCGTCATAAAAAATGTATATTTATATATTATATAACTTTTATAAATGAAAATAGTATAAAGTTTTGACACTTGTCAGCAGCAAATATTGACTATTAATTAAAAGAATAACACTAAAATTTGGTTTTTTATCCGTTACTGTATAGTGTAGGTACTTTTATGTATTACAAATTAATTTTATGAATAAAAAATGTTTACAAAATAACGAATTGGTTTTTTTTATCACCAGACGGTAACGCTAAACGGGTTTTTTATTGGTTCTTTAATTTTCAAAATGTCTCTCGAAAGTTTTATTTGTATTTTTTACTCTAAATTAACCTGTAAACATTTAAAAATAATTAAAGTGTTTTGTATGAATCTATAGGTTATTATAAAAATACCAACAAAAATCTCAATGTATAATATAATATATCTGACTTGACACAATGTACAAACTGTATAAAGGTAATTGATTTTATATATTATTTATAACGATTTCATCATTTTTTTTCTGTAAAATTTTACCTTAATACTTACATTAGATATTTCGTATATTAATAAAAAAAATTATAGATAATATTATATAATAATATTGTAATCATGAAAACAAAAAATGTATAATATAATCAAATATTAAACTATTAAAATATACAAACACTAAACATATTTCCATAAGAAGATTAAAATTTAAAATATATTCTGTTTATGTAATATGTTCTGATGTTCATTTATTAGGTATAAACTTTAATGCCACTTTCTTACTCAACTATATTTTAATAATACAAAACAAATATTAATATACATATTTAAAAACACGAAAAAAATTTTTAAAATTTTAAAATGTTTTGTTCTTCATTGGTACTTAATATACATCCAAAATATACAAAAACAATTACTCGTAAATTACACCTATATAATATAAAATATTATAGGTAAATGTATTTTTATATAAAATAAACCTGCTAATAATTAAACTTCGAATCACTCGCAACATATCTACATAATTATTGATTATTATAAACATAATTATTATAATATACATAATAGTTTGAAAATTATAATTAAACTAAGGAGACATATTTACAAAAATATATAAATCAGTAATTATTTATAATACATAACTTTTAAATTCAACAAACATTTTGTTAAATTTTTTTTTAAAAATATTTTTAAGTTTGTAAGAAATACATTTATTAAATTTATAACAGGGTCGGAATGGCGTAAAGATGCCCTGTCTGCGACCAAAGGGCCTTTAAATTATATTATAAATTATTATTAGTTACTCCCTCCATACAATACGATACAAATAATTCAAGTATTGTCTATAAGTTTTATCGTTGATTTAATTAATATATACGAGTATAATTATAAATTGTTTCATATAGTCATATAGATAAAGGCATATGGGGGATAATAAATTAGAATATTATTGTGTGTAGTAAATTGCTTTGTGAAATTTATGTAAATTAAATGTAGTTATACGTACAGAATGTTTTTACAAGAATATTCTAATGGTAATAATTAATAATTATTGAGGTAGGTAAGTTCTCAATAGAATTAATGTGTGTTTGCAGCGTTTGATGGATAGTCAAAAGTCGAAAGTTATCTCGTCAGATAGCATAATATTATTATGTTATATTTATAGACGTATAATGACAATATTATGACATCGATGCAAAATATGATTCTTATTGTTTATTGTTATGTCTTATGTATAATAATATCTTATAATATTATTATTTATCGCCTCCACAATACCTATGTATTATACTATATCTATTACTACTATTATACGAAACGTAAATGTCAATTTGTGAATGTATGCACGATTGATATGTTTTGTCAATAAAAATAGTGATTTTTTTAAAATAATATATCAACAGATTTTTGTCCTAATAATATGTAAAATTACATGAATAATTAAAATTACAGAAATATTATTGAAATGATCCAATGTTATTTTTTAATCGTTTATTGTATAATAACAAAAAAAGAAAAGTAATGATAATGTACAATATTATAATAATATTCGTTACACAAACGAAATTCACTAGATTTAAAAGGGGTCGAATAATATGCGACGAACATCGAGATAGATAACAATTAATAATGTATTGTTATCTATCTCGATGGCGACGAATTACGATTGTCTCCTCGTATAGGTTAGGTTAGATATCTATTAACCGTGAGGTTAGATTTTTATATAAAATTATAGTTGCCAATCATAGATAATAAAGAATGGATAGGCCATGCACCCTTATCAATCGTTCCGGAAGATGTAGTTCATCCTAAGGTGCCTATTTCTTTTATTCCATGAAAATACTTTTACTTCTAGACGAACATACATAATAATATTATATCATATGTTGCTCAGGGGTCAGGGCCCATCTTTTTTCAAAAAAAAAATTCAATAATCAAAAGCAAAACTGCTGAAATTTTCTTTCTCTTATTCACATTACACATGTTTAATTAAAATTATGTGTATATTCATTCTCTTGCTATATAATTAATGTACATTCATCACCCTAAACATTAAACTAAACAAATTTTAAAAAAAGTACGATGTAGTAATTTTCTTTTTTCAATTTTTATTTTTCAAACTTATATAAATGCATAAATATATTATAAGTTACATCAATCAATAGGGTTTTTAAACAAATATCCATTACATAAATAATTATTACTAATATTAACATTTTTTAAATAAAATAATTTAGTCATAGTTACATAAATATCACATAGTATATTCATTACAATATTACAGACTTACATCAGTTATTATATACATAAAAACGTGAATTTTACAAAATATTCAAAGTCCTATATATTTTACATATATACATTATTACAAATATACAATATACATAACAAATACAATTACATAAACTTAGTTAACATTTTTAAAATAAAATAATTTACTTATTTTTAACTTATTACCTACATACATGTATACAATATTACAGTTAATTATATGGTTATATAAACAAACATACAATATACATAACAATTACAATTACATAAACTTAATTAACTTATTTTTTACTATTTACATATATACATTATAATATTACAGAATTTTTGATTATTCGTGATTGAAGAGTATCATTTTTGTAAATTTAGATCTCGAACGACCTGATTTTATATTATCATCATTTACCTTTCTAACCTCATGAAATACGCGAATATCTGTATATTTAAAAACAATCAATTTAATTATTTGTTCTTTGTGAGTATCTAAAAATTAATCTTCATCTGGGCAGTTTGAAAAAATTTGACTATTTAATTGGTACATATAATGTTTAACTTTGTTCAGCAAAAATAATTTATTTTTGTTATTATTGAAATAAGTTATTCTTTCTGTTTCTTGACAAACCTGTACAACATTTTTACTGGGAAAAGTTAAACCACCACGATTCTTCACAGAAATTAAAATATTTTCATTTGTAATTAATGATGCTTGACACGTAGAACACGTAATGTTTTTTAATATTTTTTTTTATTACAAATCCAGCAATGTATTGTGATGCATGTCCAACATATTTTGAAATATTCATTAGAGATCCATAGTAATCGTGGTATAAGAGATGGACTTCTGGTTTCCAGTTATCATTTATTTTCCTTTCTTTTACACACGAATTTACTGTTAATATTTTAGTGTTATCCAATATAGAGCAATTACCAAATTCAGATCCAACAATTGCATTGTGTACTTTATTTATGCATTATCTATGATTTAACCAAGTACTTCTACTATACTTTCTATTAAATACAGTCAACATATCTCTTACTTTTAGAAATGGAAACACCGGGTTAACCATTTCATCTAAATCTTTATATTGTAATTTCCTTTTCATGTCATTAAATAATTTTTCCGTATAAATTGGGAATAATTCCAATATATATGGATCCAAATCATGTAAATACGAGTAATTTATAGTTGATAAACTACCTGTTGTTATTACATTTGAAGCAGGGACTGGAACCTTGATGATTTTCACGGTTCCGGTTTGGTTCCTAGAAAAACTAAAATTTCGGTTCCGGTTTCTTTTCGGTTTTAAAAAAAACTGAAATTTCGGTTTCGGTTCCATTAACGTTTTTAAATTTCGGTTTCGGTTCTTTTCGGTTTTTATAAAACGAAAATTATGTTCTTGAGAGTACAAAAGTGGAAGTCGATTGCAAATATGGTATGCAGCCATGCCATGAACACATCACAATCGAAGTGGTTCGATGCACTGGACTCTTAGCTTGTGAGAAAAGAGAAAACCCATTGATTTCCATATTCACTATATTCAGATTTAAAGAATTCTATTATCAATTCTTCTGTATAGTTGTGCAATTGATTGAAACTGTCATATGAAAGTACTTCTTTTGTTTCCAAGTCCACCTCAATTAGAAACCAATGATTTCCATTTAAATTAACTGGAATTAATAATTTTGAATATTGATTGATGTTGCGCAATCGTGGCAATTTCCGACACATTTTGGCAGCCATCAATTGCAAAAAGAAAAATGTATCCAGACAACGGATTTTACCATTACTCGCTTTCGATAACAATGGTAAATAAGTATTGATAATTTGATCATTTAACCCATAGAGGTTAGGTTAAACAGATAGTAAAGATAGAGGCGTAAGATAGAGGCGGCGTTATATATTCCAGCCATACAATACGCTTGAATCGTGAAAGGGTCTTGAAATCCAGTGTCGTCATTTTATATAACAAAAATACCGTAAAATAAATTGTATAACAATTTGACAGTTTTATGTTATCAGTGATAAATTATTTATTCATCTCTATTATCAACTTATCAGTACTCATTCAATTAAATAAAATTTTTATTTTTTAATATTTAATATTTAAATATTTCTTTAATATTTAAATTTATAATTTTATATTATATAAATATATATAGTTAATATTATATTTATATATTTATAAGTTATTTTAAATTTATTAAGTTATTACCATTATGCATTATGCATAGTTGCGTTATATGTAGCAGAACGACAAATACATATCCCTTCCTTGACAAAATCCTAAATACGCCACTGATGATCATCACGATTCACGATTTTAAGATATATCTTAAATCGTGGTGTACAATGTACATTGATTATTGATATAATAATTAATAATACACAATTATACAATACAATATACCTACATATGATATTTATTTATTAAAAACTCAATAATGGTAATAAACAAATAAAATAATAACTATAACACACTAACACAGTCTTTAATTCTATATAGTCATATAATAATATATAGTTATAGTCTAATATAATAAATCTATAATAATAGGGTATTTTATAAATTGTTTTTACTTATTTTCTGTGATTTATTTTATGGTATTTTTGTTACATAAAATAGTGACACTGGATTTCAAGACCCTTCCCGGCGTCAAAATTTTGACGGAACGCCGTCTCTATCATACTGGATTTAACCCATAGGATAATAATTTTATTATCCATGTTGCCAGTATATAATTCATACAGACATAATATGAAGATAATATTTATTATTACAAACTATAATGTAATATATTTTTGTTTAGATTATTCTTTTAGCGTAATATTTTTAGTTACCCACATGACATTTTGTCAACCTTAACCATTGTATATAAAATAAAATATTAAAATTAGATTGGTGTTTAAATATTTAAAATTCAATGTTTATTTTGATTGAATATATATTTCAGTTTCTAATAATAAAATATTATAAAATATAATTAGTTGGTTTATATTATATACTTTATGTATATTTTATAACGAACAACGGTGCTATCGCCAAATTTTTTATAATTATACAATTTTCTAATTTTTTTCCGATTAATCCTACATAATTATAATAAATAACATTATTATTAAGTATAAATTCATTAGTTATTTTATCTATAATATTGTTTAATATCTAAAATACGCGTCTTATCGATAGAAATTAATCTATAGATATAATGAATTAACGATATAATATTAATAATGTATATTTGTTTGTATATACCTACGTATGGTATTTTGCACTTTTTTAATACTGCTTATAATTTAATATAATTCCAATGAATATAATGTTATGTACATAACAAAAATATTTTTATTTATTATTATTATTTATATGTAGTGTTACGGTCATTTTATGCGACCTTAACAGTGTCTTCAATTTTCACAAAAATGGCACTAAATGTCTGACAGATTATCCCAGTACAGATGAATGATAGAGGGAGACGAGATGTATTATTTTGACAGCAATAAGAATATCAATTTATAAACAATAGTTAGTCAACATATTATAGCACAAGCGCGAACATCCGTATTATACGTGAAAATCGTAGCATTTCGGGTAGTAAAAATGTCTTCATACTTAAAAAAAAAAAAAGACTCATCATTTTAAAATCAATACTTTGCTCAGAATTCAATATACTTGATATTACTTGATATAGCTGTTGGTAAGGGCAATAGTGATGATAAATATTTATTAATTTATTCTGAACTGTAAATTCATGAAAGAAACTTAAATCTAAGTATCTAAAATTAGGTATTTATTAATAATATTAGAACAAATTTTTATAAATAATATTTATATTATAATTATATAAATAAAAAAAATCAAACTAAAATAATGATTATAAATGGAGCATCATTAATATAAATATTAATACAATACCTATTATTAAACTTTATCATATTACATTACTAATATAAAAAATTTAACCTACTAAAATATTTATAAAATCACAGTAAATAAGGTTATCTAGCGTGTATTAAGTTCATAGACATAAAAATTAGTTTTTAATTCTACTAATTTATCTACAATTTTAGTTACAATTGTAATTTTCTATTAAGTACATGTGTAATAGAAGGTAATACCAAATAGTATATATTATCTATGTTAATAATCGTCGAGCTATATAATATAATAAGTCTATGGTATTAGAGTATTATTATTTATTATAACTTTTATACAATTTTTCAATGTTCTTACTTTATTTATTTATTCGTTCAACAGTATTAATGTTATAATTAATTGTTTTTAATGAAATTAATTATTTTTTCAATGTCTTAATTGAAGAATTAAATTAACCTTCAAAAACTAGTCAAACCACGATTATTATTTTGTAATGAATTTGTTAAAAAAATTAGTGAAAACTCAATCAATATATCTGTACTCGTATGCTAAAGAAATAAGAATTATAAGGTAATTATAATTAGGTAAGGTGAGATTTACTCCAATTACCACAAATTGCATATGATTCCAAACGAGAATAAGAAAAATTGTATAGTTAGTAATTTATTTAGGTCATTTATCAAATTTCTCATAATTGACCAAATGCGGTAGGAAAAACTTCAAGAAATGACAAAATTTCGGCAGTATTAAAATTTTAACAATATTTATTTCAATATTTTAGAATAATACAGGCAATATTAAAATTAGACACGTGCAAATTGTATTAAATATTCACATAAATACTATATATGCATGAAAAAATAGGCAATTTTAATTTTAAAGGTCTGAAAATTTTATAGGACCTTAAATATTACTTGCTCAGTTTAAAAGTTCTTAAAAATTTCAACTAAAATTTTTTTACAACTGTTTAAATTTGAAAATTTTGGAATAATCGAAAATATTTATATTATAAAACTTCTCATAATATTTCTACAATAATGTAATGTTTAATAAAATTGACAATTTCGGGTATTTAGGTTTGAAAATTTAATTAAAACATAATCGCATATTGCTTGACGTTTTTGAAAAAAGTTATTAGTAATATTATAGTAATAATTGTTAAACCTTTACACTTATTTCTGTATTATTTTTTACAATAATATTATTACATTAATCAAACGTGTAATGTATTAATTAGTAGGCGTTAAATAATTAATTAAATATACAAAATAGTAAAATACAACTAATTAATTTTTTTTTTTTAATTTAAATTAAACTTATATTATATATAGGTATATATAAATATTTTATTAATCCATTAATGAATTGTCTATTTTATGTATAAAGTATTATTATATTATGTATTTTTTTTTATATATAATTAAAGCTACTTTGGTTTTGGTTATTTTGGACGACCTGCTCCTCCAACTGCCTTTTTTTGTTTCTATTTCTTTTCTTGTCATCTAAGTAAATAAATAATGCAATTACGAGGGGCAATCAAAAAGTAAGTTGCATCTTACCATATTTTTTGTCCTGGTGAATATTTTTTGTTGAAACTTTGGTGTAACACTCTACACATTATACTTTCAACATATTAATTCCTAAATTTGTTAAGATTAAAGTTGTTAAGATTATCAGTAACAAGTTGACAATCACTGCTACTATTACGTCATCCAAAATTGAAATTCGTGCAGTTATTAGATTTTTATGGTTAAAAAATTATTAACCAGTACAAATACATGGGGAGGTATGTGAAGTCTATGGTGATAAAACAATTTCAAGATATGCAGTTGAAAAGTGGTTATCAACGATGAATACTGTGCTGTGGACGTCTCCCAGCATGATTGTCAACTTGTTACTGATAAGCTTAACAACTATCAATTTAGGAATTAATACGTTGAAAGTATAATGTGTAGAGTGTTACCCCAAAGTTTCAACAAAAAATATTCACCATGACAAAAAATATGGCAAAATGCAACTTACTCTTTGATTGTCCCTCGTATATGTATACAATTATTATAAGTCACACTAAAATAAATTTGAAATCTTAGTTTTATAATATTATATACTTTTTTTGGAGGAACATATCTCTTGTTTTGATTGTTCATTGCGTTGTTTCTATAAAATGTAAATTTATAATTGGTTTTTTTTTTTTTTTTTTTTTTTTTTTTTAATTAATTATTTATATTTACATTTTTCTCTGCCCAATTACACTTCCCGAAATGGTACTTCTTACATACACAGCAATCTGAAAAAAATATATTTAATATTAAATCATTGTGTATTATAATATATTATTTGAAGTTTTTTTATTGATATGATTTAAATTGATATTAAAAATCATACATTTATTTTCTTTTTAATTTAAATTTAAATTATAATCGTTATTGTACTTGTTTAAATTTTTTTTTAAATATACATTATAGGTATATATCATATTTTAAATGCATATCATTTTAGTAACTATATTCTATTAATTTGTTCATTTAATTACTTGGCTTTTGTGACCGTCTATTATGTTGTGGCAGTGGTGTTGATGACGTTGGTTGTAGTGGTGGTGGCCCACAATAATTGTACTGTTGATTCCCAGACTTTGGGATTTGGTTTTATTAGTCTCAATAATGAGGCATAGTAACTTTCCACATAGTTATTAGTCCTGATGTCTTTATTATATACAGAGACTGCTTTTGGTCTTATAGTTTCAAACCAGTATGTCCAAACATATGACAATAAATAATCATGAAATTTAATGCCAATTGTGGGAAACCATTGACATATGTTTGAATTTCATGAAATCCATCTTCCATGGATGGTAAAAATTGGCCAATCCTTTCAAATGGTAAATACGGCAAAGCAAGAATCTGTAAGTAAATAATTATATGAAAATAAAATTAGATTAAATTAAATTTTGTCCTTGGTTAATTTAGATAAAATGTTTAGGTATGTATTAAACATTTACCAATCTTAAAATACATGCAGCAATGAGATCAGTTTTTATCAAATTATATATTCTTGATCTTTTTATTTATTTAAACGGGCACTGCCCAATTACAAAATTAGATTAATTAATTTAACAATCGTTCAAGGTAGCTGTTCAAATGTCTCAAGATTAAGATTAGATAGAAGTGGAGCATACGAGAATGTGATTCTCTATGTATAGAGCATTTGAATGAGAGTAGATGTAACAATTTGTGTTGTATCTTCTCCAATTTAGATTTATGACCACACTGATATGGTAACCATATTATTGAGCCATATTCGCAAATGGAACGAACTAAGGAGCAAAAAATAGATTTTAAACATTCTGGTCAGTAAAGTCAGCACAGTTACGATTAATAAATCCTAACATTTTGAAAGACCTATTAATAACATTTCTAATATGACAATCAAATTTAAGTTTCGGATCAAACAAAATACCAAGATCTTTTACAAAACTAACAGATCAATGTAATAATTCATTATTAATATAATAATTAAACTTTGAGACCACACGTACTCTGGAAAGTCATAATTTGACATTTATTAATATTAAGAGTAAAGTAGTTGTCAACACACCATTTATAGAGGAAATTTAAATTGGTTTGAAGCATAACTGCATCTTCTAGACAATTAACTGTACGAAATAATTTAATATCATCCGCAAACAATAATTTCGAACAATATTGAAAATTAATATCATTTATGAAAATTAAAAATAATTTAGGTTCTAAATAACCTTGAGGTACTCCCGAGGTAACATGAAATGGAGTAGACCAAAATTCCTTGTTAACTACAATTTGACGATGTTTTTGGATAAAAGACTTAAGCCATGATAAAAAAAGAACCACAAATACAAAATAAAATTTGATGATTAACTTTATCAAATGCTTTAACAAAATCAGTATATATAACATCAGCACTAGAACTAGTTGAAAGGGCGTCTGATACAAAGTTATGCAATTTTAGTAATTTAGTAATTGTGCTTCTATTCCATCGAAAACCATGCTGATCGTCAATGATCACTTTATTCAGATCAAATACAATATTGTTTGCAACAATTGATTCAAATATTTTAGGTATAAGAGAAAGTAAATAAATAGGTCGATAGTTACAAATATTAAATTGATCTAAAGAGGGTTTTGGAATAGGACGTATAATATTAATTTTCCAGGCATCAGGGGAAATACCAGTAGTCAATGATAAATTAAATAAATATACTAAGGGTGCAGAAATAACAAATTTACAACTTTTTAAAAATATACTACTAGGTAGTAAATCATAACCAGAACATAAACTTGAACTTAAAAGTGAATCAAATACCTCAATTAAATTAATTGTAAGAGAATGTAAAGGGGACAAAAGTACTTTTTGGGTATTATATTGTTCATAATTAATATTAATATTATCAAAATTTTCATAAACACTTGAAAAATATTTAGCAAAAGCATTAATAATTCCATCAGGCGAATCAAGATGTTCATTAAATAAATACATATTATTAGGTAAGAAATTATTTTTACGTTTAAAATTAATAAATTTCCAAAAACAATTAGGCTGATATTTTAAATTAGCTTGAATGTTTATTAAGTTGATAATCTTTTTTTGAAAAAAATTTGCATTTTGCGCGTAGTTCCGAAAAATGATTATAATCACTCACCAAACCAGTACTCTTATAAAGCTTATGAGCAATTTTTTTCTTAAAAATTAAATCTTTTAAATTTTTACTAAACCACGATGGATAATTAGAAGGACGTTTAATTATTTTAGGGACAACTATATCAATGATTTCATAAACAGAATAAAACAAATTAACAGCTTCATTAATATTCAGATTCTCAAATAATTTAAACCAGTTAATTGAGGCTAAAGTACAATTTATATTATCATAGTTACAAGCCGAAAAATTATAGACATATAAATTGTAATCAATAGCATTACTTAAAATTAATAAGGCTGGATGATAAGCATCACATGGAACAAGTGGACAAAACAATTTATTTACAGATAAATTATTAAAATCAGAAAAAATTAAATCAAGAATTGTATTATTATAATTTAATACATGATTAAATTGAAACAAATTTAAAAAAGATATATTCGATAAAAATTCCAATTCAATATTATTCAAATTAAATAAACTAGGATATTATCTAATATTGCATGAAAGCCACTTAAGTTTAGGAAAATTATAGTCGCCAACCATAATATTTTTAACATACAGATAGTTTAATAAAATATTATTAATGATATCAAAATGCATATTATATATTTCAAAATTAGTGTGAGGTGGAAAATAAACATTACCTATTATGATATAATTAAGATTTAATATAACAATGATAAATAATTGTTCAATGGAGTATTTGGAACTGGTAATAAACAAGACGAATATTTATTATTTACTGATAGCAAAACACCACCACCTCTAGTGTAATTGCTTGTACCTGGGTTTATATCATAGCAATAAGCATCGTAATTAAGAAGACCCAGTTCAGACGTTAGTATGTTTGGAGATAACCAAGTTTCGGAAAGTCCAATAATGTCATAGTCGATAACGAGACATTACGCATCAAAGTATTAAGTTTAGTATTAAATCCGCGAACATTTTGGTAATAGAAATTTAAAGGATTGGGCACCAGCCCATTTACTAATTTTTTACAATAGTTGGTATACCTTTTAAAAACTTCAAAGTTAAATTTGATTCACCAGCTGTTCTTCAAGTTTAGTCATAACTTCACATAGTTGATTACGTTGTAACAAGGTGCGATCTGGAGATATGTGTATAGAACTGTAAATTGTAGAAGCACGTAATTTATGTTTATTTTTAAGTATGATAAATACACTTGAAGGATCATGTAATGTGATTCATTACTGGTACATCGAATAACAGCCTAAACATAAATAATATAATATAGAAAATTAATATATAGGTACGAATAACGAATATACCTGACAAAAATGAAAATAACATCCCTGGTGTTCACTTTCTGGGAATATTATTCTTACTGAATTTATTAATCCCACTTCATAATCCGTTATTATTGTTAAATTATTGTACAATAAGGGCAACACATTTCTTTTGTACAACATCAAATTAATATATGTTTCTTGCGTTTTTTGTGTAAGAATGGCATGTATCAATGGGAAACTCTATTACAAATGAATTATTTTTATAGATTGGCAAATGAAGAGAACAAATAACATTATTAGTAAGTAACTGCAATTGATCCTAGCATACAAGATCCATTCAATTATTACACAATAGTTATAACAGGTTTGTTATTTAAAAACCAGTAATAACCTACCCACTTTTCAAATATTTAAAACATAATTAGTGTCTTAACATTACTTTAATGTGTGGCTGGTTGTTAATCTATGGTTTTATATATTATTTATTAATAGAGAATAGAATTAAAAAAACTTACTACATTATTATAAATAACATGGAATCAAAATATTTGGTATCCATCATTATCCAAAAATTTTGGAACAGTTTTAAATATTCCATCACATCCCGCCACACTAATCTAATTTTTTAAAAAATAATAATTTATTTAATTAAATAAATTTTCAATTGGTAATTATTTATTTATTTAATATAATACAAATACATACATTTCTTAACTCTGGTTCTATTTCTGTAATATTGGGACGTTACAAAAAATTACTCCCTTTATTTGTTCATTTACCAATAGTGGGCCTTTGTAAAATCTGTAATATTATTTTATTTATTTATTTTAATTATAAATTAGCATGTGATGTGTATAACATGTACATAACACTTGTATTATAATTACCTGTTAGGTGGATTGTGTAGTGTTTCAGTAAATATACTGTTTTTGGCTACTATCAACAACGCATGGAAGTCTTCGATATTTTGTGGTGTTTTAGGGAAAGACCTACATCTTAGACGACGCACGATTTTGGATGCTTGCAAATAATTGTAGTCTAAAACACCTCTAGGAAAACTTATGAATACAATTTAGCATCAATTATGATTAAAATTATATTTGGTATGTAATAAGATATTTACATAAATTATATAGTTTATATTTACTTTACTATTGCTTCCATATACAGAGCACGTAGACTGTAATTCCTTACATTTCGTTGCACACATCTCTCGGTTATATTTTGTTGTAGCAATGGTATTTATGCGTTAAAAGGTCTAGCACCATGCTTATGCACCTTAGACAAAACCAAGCCATTGGCACTACAATCTGGCGAGATGTAAGCTGTTTCACAACAGTGACCATCAAGCTTTTTTTTCAAAACATACCAGATAGCTACACATTAAATAATACATAATAATATATTGTAAGTATAATTTATTATATCTATTTATAAATAATACTAACATTTTATTTTCTGTTTCTTTATTTTTGTAGTAAAAAAAACCCAAATTGTCCCTTATTATTTCAGTATTTCGTTGCACTCCATGTATGTCTCTGGCCGTACAATGTTAATGTGAACAGGCATATCGAGTTCTTCTATTATACAATAAAATAACAATATTTATGATATTCAATGTATTTTTTAAAAATAAAACATCAAGATTATCATTTGTAATAAAAAAACTTAAGTACAAAAAATAGTTAAAAACAAATAAAATGGTTATTTTAAATAAATACCTGTAATTTTATAATTTTATTTTATTTAGTAATTAGGTTAATGTTATTTTTATTTCAGTTGAAACTATACTTACCATTTTCGGCATTTTCATCAAATTCATAATAATCATGGTCATGATTAATAATACCTAAACATGATAATTAAAATATAATTCATGTTATAGATTAAGTAGTAACTTATGTAAATAGGATTTAAACATATAATTTAAATGTTTTACGTTGGATGATTTGTGAAGTAAATATACATCTATATAATTAATATAATATTTATTTAGTGTTAAAAAAACTATGACTAAAGAATAAGTACTTACCAAGATCTTGTTGAACAATAATATGGTGGTAGTCATGGTCATGCTCAAAAGTGCCGGCGTTACAAATAAATAGTTTTGCGAGGCCCTCTTTTATATTTTCTTATTTTTAATACCTAATTAAATTGTTAATGTAAAACTAAAATAAGTATTTATTTTGTAAATATAATATTATATCAAATTCAACAAAATTTTTAAGTTATTGACATATTACCCGTAAATGCTGGTCCAACAAATTCAACAAATAACAAACAACAATAATAATAAAATTAATGTTTCACGAACGGCTGTCAAGAACGTACTCACTAGTTACTACTTTCACTTATAGAAAAAGTTCTGGTGTACTGAAAACAATCTTATAATATATAAAAATTATTATTATTATTTTTATTAAATATATAAAAAAAATAGGTACCTACTGAAAAAGTTCAAACACTTCAAGAAAATTTAAATTAAATAGGTTATAATGAGCAACCACACACGCGTCTCTTGTGCACGATGTAGAGAATATCTATGTATAATGTATGTATCTTCTCTACATCGTGCTCGTTTGAAAATGTACATACTACATATCAACGTACGATTTATCAGTGGCCGATACACAAATACAGTGTCGCCGCGGGCATTCTGCCTTGAGTTCGGCACCTGTGTATAAACCAATCATAACGCTTGATTTATACACAGGGGTGCCGAGCTCATAGACAGAATGCGTCGCGCGGCGGGTGCGAGAACTGCGAGACACTACAATTCTGTGGCTGAACACGTGTCGCGTGTTCGTGTCTCGTGTGAACGCTTCTATTTATTTCTATTCATTATCAGTCGTAATCAGTAAAATGGCAAAATATGCTTCAATATGCACCATAACTTTTAAAATATAAACTACATATTTATTATTAAGTTTTTATTATATATCAACATAATAAAATAAATACAGATTAAGAAAATTCCAGTTTTATTTATTAGAAAATGTTTAAAATATATTTTAAATATAGTAATTATTCGTAACTTCGTAGTTAGTAATCGTAACAATAAACCATTTTTATTTTCTAATGTTAAATATTTTTAAATCAGATAGCCTCAAATAATTTTGGGGGGACTAATTATCAATCAGGGGGGCTAAACCCCCCAAGCCCCCACCTAAATACGCCTATGATGCACAATGATTTTGTATGAAAAGAACATTCTGGAAATTTTGTGATTCTAAAAATATTTTTAATATAGTATAGGCCATAGGGTATAGGTTTTATTTTATTATATATAGGTACTAATTAGTAATTACTCGTGTACTCATCATGTAATGTAGGAAATCAAATAAAACGCAACGCTTCCAACAAAATAAAAATCTCAACCTCAATACATTGAATCAACTTTCGTTCTATTTTTCGTACAATATATATTATATATACTCATTAACCTAGAACAATTTCAGATTTCTTTTCTATATATATGATCTATCATCTATGTATTCATATAGTAATTTTTTAACGATTAGAAAAATTGGCGTTAGGTGAATTGCATCCAATTTCCATAAAACCACAGAATAAATGAAATTTCATCTATTCTGTGATAAAACTAGGTGAATTGCGTCCCTGTTGTAATTTAGTACTAGATGAATTGCGTCCCTGTTATATTTTATTAATAGGTGAATGTGAATTGCATCCCTGTTATATTTTAATACTAGGTGAATTGCGTCCCATTTTTCGGCCCATTAGCATTACCCAAAAGACACCACGAGGAGGTTGGCCATATAGGTTTTATTTAAAAGAAAAATAGTAAAATTATTATAAAAATATATATTATATTGTAAAAAATAGTAATATTATTAATAGTTATGTATTATATATTATATATTATATATATATATATATTATTAAACTGGTAAAAATTGAAATGAAACTGCTTTGACATCGACGTACTCTAATCTGGTCAATAATTTATTATTATATTCAATTATTTTTTCTCGAATATAATTTTCTTTTTCGATAATTTGGCGCGATATTCGGATTGAACGACGGACGACTGCTTGTCAATATTGTATGTTATATTGGGAAATTTGAAATCACAAATCTTGTATATTGATTAGTATATATTATATAATGCACGACGAAATAAATTTCGTCATGATATAATGTATATTGCGAATTATATGTTATCAAAATTATTGTCGCAAACGATTCAATATAAATGTAAAAATAATTATTACAATAATGAGAAATACGTGATACTAATATGTTAAAATGCAGCCTACAAAAATATAATTGTAGTTATAATGCTTAGAATGAAATATTTTATGTATAACATTTCAAAAAGTATCGGGGACGCAATCACCTATTTTGAAAAAATATCGGGGACGTAATTCACTGAACGCGGAAAAATTGATTATATTACACTCACCTGTGTGTTGCGATGTTGTCGGGAAAACGACCGCAAAAATACCATTGTTAAACGATCAAGAAAGTACACAACATCCACGTGTCAGCGTCAATCGTCACAAAATGTCTATCAAAACACTCAAGTACGCAGTTCAATAAAAATATAAACAATAAATTGTTTAAATATCGAAAAAAATACTCGGTACTTGGGATTTGAATATTGAATGTAGTCACATTAAAAAAAAAAAAAAAAAAAAAAAACGTTTAAATAATAATCGTTTTGATACAAAAATTAAAATATTAAAATTTTCTTTCTGCGCAGCAACCTTAACTTCACAAATTTTACAAAACGAGACTGTCCCGTCAGTAGAAAAAATATCTTTTCCAAATTCATCAATAAATGCTGGTAAACGCGATCTATTTGATGATTTCATTTTAGGCATTTTTAATTTACGTTTAAAATTGATAAAAATTACACAATACAGAACTTTATACTTTTACTCGTACAGTAGACACTATTGAACTAACAATGCTGTCGAAGTGTCGATGTCGAACTTAAATTAAATGAGTAACGAAGACATGCAATTTTATCAAATACGGGTTTATGTAAATTGCGATTACCCGGTATCATTAACCGCGATAACCGATTTTAAGCACATGGGTGTCCTAGGCCTAAAATATTATCTGCCTACAGACTACAGTTTATTAAATAATCGTAGATTGTGACAACAAAAAAAAGATAATGAACGTTGATAATCGACAAGCTAATGGAAACTGCATGTGTTACAATAAAATGTAACTTTCAACAACAAAAATGCAAATATATGTAAAAAAAAGTACAAAAATGAATAAAATGCACCAAAAATACTAAAAAATGACCATAAAGTATAAAATTCCCTAAAAATGCAAAATAAAAATTGTACCATTAAATTCTATACATCGTGAATCAAATTTCTGTGTAGACGAGCATTAAATGTGAGCATTATTAAAAAAGATGCAAATGCATACTAATTACTAATTAGTAATTACTAATTAGTAAATTATTGGGCACCTTGACAGTATTGGTCGGTAAGTCCACTTGTTAATTTGTTAATTTGTTATACAGTTCTAACTTCTAACATTACAAAATCCTTTCTACAAAACGTTAATAATCGTTGCTGTAAGTGGTGGGGACTCGAAGTTCGATCACAGTCACGGTTGTAGATACTGTAGTAATTGACAAATGTTATTACTTATTATATTTATTTTATTGTTTTTCATAATAATCAACCAAATATTTTATTATAACGTGTTTTTAATTTATTATTTAATAACATATAGTTATGTTTTTTTTTTTATTTAAAAGTACAATAAAAGTTAATAAACTAATGGCGCCAGATTATTAATTTGCGCGCATTTTTTCTTGTTTCTTTTAATTGTCGATTTATAAATGTAAGAGTATAATACAATCTCATTCTAGTAGGTATATAAACTTAATAAATAATTATATGGAAAATATGGACATATTTTAATGACTAGCAACAACTTAAAATAAAATAGTAAAACTTGGTTACTTTGCACCAATTATTTTTTTTTTTTTTTACTTCAAACATTTACTGAAGTTGTAATAATCACAATACAAATTTCCATGTTATGTCATTTTATTAGTATAAATGTTGAAAATTATATACAGTTTTTAAAATCATTTTATGTTTGATAAAAGTGAAAGTTAAAATATTCATTGAATTACCTAAAATGATTAAATATGGTACTAAAATCTAATTGGGATAGAAAAAAAAATGTATCCAAAAAGGATGCTTGTTATAATATTATAAATAACAAAATTTTTTGTTGCAAAGTTACCTACCAAGGCTTCAGTAACCCAGTATTTGAATAACCCGCCAATGTATTGTAGTTTTCAAATGGCCGTCATTGATAAGAAGAGTGTCCCTACTGTATTATTCTTTATACTGTGGTGTGGTTCGATATCGTAGATTCACACTATTCACAGGTAAAACGTAATTTTATAATAATATTTTATAATAGTAGATTTTAATAAATATTGATTATTGGTATTTATTATTTTTAATAAGTAATAACGGTGTTTCGATTTATATTTTAAATTACGTTGTTGTAACGCAATTACATTTGAATTGCATCACTCTGTTCATTCTACATTCGTTTGACACTGCGGCCTACAGGTACAAAACGAAAAATATATTATTAGATGGTATACTTACTTAGTAATCACTAATCATTGTTTTCATATAATTTTTTTGTACTTATGAATTCTATAGTATAATAATATTTATATGTCCACAGGTGTAAAAAACAACATCATAAACATGGGTGTATCTAAAGCTGATAGACCAGAAAATGGAAAAATTGTAAGAGCAAGTCGTAAACGTTCAGGACGCGTTATATTTTCAATTAAGTGGAAAAGTATTAGAAAATTGGAAAAAATTGATTCAAAAGTTGCTAATATAAAATATCCTCAAATTGTGATAAAGTTTTATGAAAGCATTATTAAATTTTCTATAATAAATATGTAATAAATTATATTATACATATCTATAAATATTTTTTTTTTCATTTAAAATACCATACTTTTATTTATAGATTATAAAACGTAATACAATTATTAATGAATTTGGTTTATCTACTTTCTTTAAGTATAAGCTTGTTTTCGAAGTAAAGTATTACTTACATTTTAAAACTAGTAATTTTTTATAAATAATGATATAAATAAATTTGAGTAAAGCAAATAAAATGTACACAATATTTATTATAAATATATGAAAAATTAAGTTTCATTTAGTAGCCAATAGTTATAAACTATTATTTTGATATTAATATGCTTATTTCTAATATATTTTTAATATTTTAACTGGAATATCAGATGTATTTCACTTTTGTAAAATTTTATAGACCGGTAATTTATTTAATACAAATATTTTATATAGAATGTCTCAGTTCTATTTACTCATTGTAATATTTCCACAAATATTACAGTTTAACAACTAATTTAATAATTGCCAGTTTATGGAATACAATTCTTTGATAATTTGTATAGGTCAAACTCTTAATTTAATAAAGATGCGGATATTTAGTAAATTATTTAACCATATATTGTAGATTGTAAAATTCATATTATCTATATTATAAGTGTTACATGGATAGTGATTTTGAGAATTCGATAAGGATATTTAATTGAAAAAATCTTATAACTAATAATTATAATGAATTGATAATTATATTAAAGTATATTTTGTTTTCAATGATAATAAATAGTTAATTAACTATTACAAAGTATGACGTCACTACATCAGATATATAATTTTGTCTAAAAATGAAAAAATTTTTAAAATAATTTTTTTATTAAATTAAGAAATTAACCAATTAAAGTTATTATACAATTTTACTCTATAAACTGGTTATTTTATTTTTTTTTTAGGAAATTTTTGTAATGGTGTAATTGTGTGGTAAGTGGTAATATATATAATATTATAGTCTATTACCTAAATACTAATTTTAAATAAACAGTATTCAAAATCTTAATTTTTACGGAAATATTACAAGGAGTAAATAGACCTAGGACACTGTATAGTAATTTTACAAGTGAAACACAGAATACTTGTAATTTATTTTTATATATCCAATTTCATTATTTTTATAAGACATTTGTCCTGATGGTAGATTTCAGACATCTTGCGGACAAATTTAATTTGTTTTGTTAATAAAAGTGTAATATAATTTGAAGAAGATTCTATAAGCATGAGAGAATTGCACAATACACATGGTTTTTAAAGAACATTTATATTTTTAAAGGTATACCTACCATAGCAGTGGCATATCCAGAATGACTATGGGGGTGGTTACAGGAATAAAAATATATTTACAACAACATAATATTATCTATATGTACATTTTTAAATTTATTTTATATTTATTAATTAGATATTATGTAACATTATTATAAAAATAATATACCTATTTGTATTTACAATATTACAGTTAATAATAATAAAAACAAAATATCCATAAAATTATTTAATATCTATTAAAATCAATTTCAATTATAAAATTAAATTTTATATTCTGAGTGAAGCGAAGAATGTATTGGTTTTACAATGATGTGTGTCTTTTTTTTATGTCTGAAGACACTTTTACTACTCTAAATAATGCTCAGATTTTCAAGAATAACATGAGTTTCCAGTTGGAAAGTGGATATAGTTAGTACTTTAATTTAGGTCATTTTTCGAATTTCTCAAAATTGGCCTATGCGATAGAATAAACAACGAATAAATGAAAACGGAATTTTTCACAAAAACTGAAATTTCAACGAATTCAATTTCATTATTTCACGCAGGCAATTTTTGAAATTAGAGACTTGAAAACAGTAGCACAACCAGAAATATTTTATGGGGGGGTCCATAAAATTACAAATTGTGTGACCATACCTATGTACTTAATTTTACTTATAGATTATATATAATTATATTTAATATACTTAGTACTTTGAAATTTGAAAATGTTTGTATGCAAACCTATATAAAAAACAAAATCGTTAATTTTTACATAATTAATTTATACATAAATTTTGTAGTTAGTCTTTGTTATATTATAAATATAAAACTACTTTAAAAATTTCGGGGGGGGGGGGGTGGAACCCCTAAACCCCCCCCCCCTGGATACGGGCTTGGCTCCTATTATTTCATTATTATAAATAGGTTTTGAAAAAGAAATGTCAAACAATTTTTTTATAGAAATCAATTTTTTTCCTTATACATACCTTAAAATTAAAATATTTGTTTAATTTAGTATTTTTTGTCCTAGGACATTATAACAAAGCAATTACAAAATTAATTTAGTATTGATCATATAAAATTTACTAAATGTATTGGCCAATCTAATTGGTTTTTTTTGACCATCAGTATTATAATTTTCAAACTTTATATCTTTCATGCGTTCATTTTTTTTCAGTGACTTTCATTAATTTCCATATGGATTTAGGATTATTTGATAGGAAAGTAAATTTATTTTTGCCACCTTACATTTAAGTTAAATTTATTTCTATACTTTTTGTAGTTAGTGTAAAAAACTAAAATACTATAAAAATGTTTAAATCATACAGAATATTGCAGTGAATTAATGATATTTTTTAATTTATCATCTATTAATTATTTTAAATAACATATAAAATAAACTTTTTTAATACAATTAAGTCATATTGTATACATATTACCTAATCAATAACATTAATGGTTCATTCCTTGTAGATGCTTCTACATACAATTAACCTATACATAAAATTTAAAAAGGCAATTGTGCCTACGATAGAAGTTATTAGTAGAAATTAAAATCAAAGGTAAATTTTCCATAATAGATTTAAGTCAAGCGACAAGCATATCTTCAGCTACTAATAAACACAAAATCAAAAGAGTTGACTGTGATTAGTAACATTGAAATATAATCAATGTTAGTACACTTAAAGGTGTTTATTTATATATATATTTATTATAACAGTAACAGAGTACCTTTAGATTTAAATGTATCTGTAGGATTTTTTTTTAAAAAAATTTGATGAAAAATTAAAACATATGTCTGACATAAGAGTTTATTTTGATGAAATTTTAATTTTTGGAAATATTAGTAGAACATCATGGGGTCAAGTTTTCTAAATTTCATGGGGTGCTTAAAATCCTAAAAACATTAGACTAGATTTCGAATGGTGCTTACGAGAACGAGGTTAACTATCAAGTAACAAGTACCAAGTATCAGTATTCAGTAGTAGTATAATAGTTCCGATTGGAACTTGGTAATTACTGGATAACATTTTTTCATAATATAGTACTTATTATTTACCAGCTAAAGTAATTATTAAAGATACCTACCTAACTCAACCAATCGGTTTGATACACGTTTGAGGTTTGCAATGGGTCATCAATATCTTTAAAATACATTGTTGTTATAAATATTATAATATCCTTTCATATTGCTCGCCTACGTTGTGTAAGAAACGTCTGTGCAAATTTCCAAGATTGTATGGAATGTGTCATGAGGTGCTTGAGTACCGCACAGCACCCCCAATAATCGGCGCTCAAGAGTAGAAGTATTGAAGGTAATTAAAACATTTAATAATAATATAATATAATCTAATTGATTTTTTTTATATTATTCGCGGTTAACTTTGTGCCCTCTTTTTATTCATATGCGTTTTGAATTTCTTACGCAAAACCTTAGATCATATTATACTATGGCTGAAATTAAATTAATTTTAAATTTATAATTATTTTATACATTATAATCATTATTCATTATATATTATAATAATATGCGTGCATATATTTTATGATTATTAAATATTTAAATAAATAAATAATTTCTTTATTGAACGGAAAAAAACAATAAATTATTAATTAATAATATAATATATTTGATAGGTACGTCATACGTCATGTTTATAGCATGAATTAAGATAGTACTATCACAGAACATACAGAAGGGACACTCTCAGCCATATTGAATTCGGTCCGACATTTTGTTGTTGCCCCGCAGTTTGTTACATATAGGAAATTTTCCGTTTGTCATATTATCCCCGGAGTGCGCTCGCACTGTACAAGTGCATTCTACTCCTCCTCCGACCTACCACACTCGCGTTTTTGTTACGACTTACGACGCCGCGCTTGGGCGTCATACGTCATACCGGTGCTGTTTAGTTTCTCTCTGCTATTAAGTAATTTGTTTTATAAAAATGTTATTATCATTATTATTATAAATTAATAAAAACTATTTTTTCCTCAATTTTACATTTTATTTGTAAATATTTTTTATCATATTATTAATCTACTTTGTATGTATTTTTTGTATGAGATATTTTTGTATTTAATTTTATTATTGCTTATTGTGAACATAAATTATGGTTAATTGTGTAATTTTTAAGTATATTGTTTTGTTGTTTTTATAACTTGGTGAAAAAAATTTTATTCACAATACAACGGCATAAGTGCTGCCAATAAATACAAAATAATTTTTCGTTTCAATGACTGGTTAACATGGGGGCAACAACAAAATGTCGGACCGATTTTCGGGCGGCTGTGTTATTTTAAGAGAGTGTCCACCCCCTGGTACTATCTTAATTCATGATAAACACCACGGTCTTAGAATAATAGGTCTGGCAACTGTCCATGTATTCAGTGGCCGATTGCATATAAGCATAGACCTATTAACTAAATGGACTGCGCTTACAGAAAAATTTACTCAGACTTTTTGCTGATGAGCAAAAAAAGGTGTTCTGGAAGAAAAATTATTATAAATTATGTATTCCATGATTTTATGTGATAATAGTCTACATTTTAACGAATGGATCGTTGCAGGAACTATTCCAGACGTTCCAAGGATCTAATACGCATGCGCGTATAATTTATTCTTATGCTGATTCTTGATTATATTTCTTATCAAATTGTAAAAACCACAATATTAACATAAAATTCATGGAAGAAATAATAAATTTACTCTTTTTTTCTTCCATAATACCTTTTTTTGCAAAATTACTTAGTCTGATTTTTATAAAAGATGGGTGGCGAGGAAGGCGCAGTCCATTTAGTTAATAGGTCTATGCATATAAGCATACCACACATTGCTAGAGACCCATACGAAATAACGAACCTCCATTGGCTGTATTACGTTATTGATAACTGATAACATTGAGAAATTCATAATAGTATTTATTACGGATAAATATTTGAAATTAGTAAAGCACTAATAATAAAATAATAATTTTATGTCATAATGTATTATACGAGTATAATATTATGTTATTCGTGAATAATTGTGAAATGCAATATGCGCATACTTTAATATATTTCATTATATGTATTATTGAACAATAAATGGATTTGTTGTTAGTATTAAACAATTAAATGTTGTTAATTAGAAATTCACGTAATTGTATACATTGGTAATTTAATAAGAAGAAGAACTGTAGTATTTATTAATAAATAATGAACACAAATATAATATTGCGGCAACCCACACATTTATATCAGCTATAGTGCAGCTATTGATTTGGCATCACATCTTATAACAATATTTATATTGTTTTCGTCATTTTTAATAATCTCATATTTAAACGATGTTGGATAAAACATATTTTCTTAATTAATATAATATATTATAAAAATATCAGAATATTAAATTTTAAATTACTACAAAAAATTCAAAATTAATGTATAACCTAACCTATGAGTAAAAAATAAAAATTACTATTATCAACATCTCAATGTTATCAGTTATCAATGACATAATACAGCCAATGGGGGTTCGTTATTTCGTATAATGGGTCTCTAGCAATGTGTGGTATGCTTATATGCTGGCCGATTTTACGGCGAAAATTAGGGTTTGGCGCAGTGCTGCACTCTACTAACATTTAATATTAACTATCTAAATTAGACTTTACTCATAGGTTGAGCCACGCTCGTAGATAATGAAAAAATATTCAATATTAATAATTATTAATTATTATAAATATAAAAACACATGGTCTTAGAATAAAATCTATCTATTGTGTATATATTTACAATACTTACATATTGTTATTTCCATATTTGTACGACTAATTAATAAAACATTGTTTTATCGTGGTTGATAAATAACAATTTGTTATATTTTATTGTGATTTTGTACCAATTTATATTAAAATTTTCCATTTTATTTTAAATATTTTATATTATATACAAATACCTACTTATTATAAGTATTACAATAATTAGTATTTACATTATATTTAATTAATTTAATTTACATTAAATTTAAATAGTCCAGATGTATATAACAAAACTGTAGACGACTTAATTGAACAGTTTCAAAGATTTCAATATCCTTGTCCAGATCATAAATATGACATACTTGCATATTCAGTTAAATATTATTTAAATATGCGAATGAAACAATGGTCAAGAAATATAAACCAAGAAGTTGTTAAAAAAAATGCGAAAAAGAAAAAACTGTCTAAATTTTGTACTACATAACATGATAAATATTAATAATGAATTATTCTTTATACAACGGTCTTAGAATAGCTTTATACTGTGCCTCTATTGTCTTGACACTCTTGTTATATTTAAGCGTATTAATAATTTTATTATTTGCTACTAGAGCGCAGCAAAGTGCCAAACCCGATTTTGAGCCGTGAAATCGGCACTATTTATTTGTATGTGTTAACATTGAAGTTGCATAGGCCTGATAAACACTAAACACTAAACAGTAAAGGCTTAATCTTTCTGTGGTCACACCATATTCAATGTTACCACCACTGTTATTTCCGTACAACATACAACTTTTGAACTTTCTACTTTCCTTGCCAAAATTTGTTCCATGACGAAATAATTTAAAATAATTTATTTCGTCATGAGTCATGACTTGTCAGTCGTCACTCGTGATTTGTTCATTCAGTGTTCTGAATTTGTGATGTACTATTACTATTGTCAGATTGTCGTTTGCCATACAAATAAACAATTACAATTATTAATTAAGAAATAACACTCTACATACTATTGAGTTATTAACCGTAAGTAAAAATATTTTACTTTTACCAAATTTACCTATTAATGAATATTTCTTCATATCATTGATATTATTTATTATTTCGTGTTCGTAGATGTTTCCAATTCACGTTTGTGGCAATAACACGGTGGCTCACCAACGTTGGTGGGCAACGTGGCCGAGGCAGCGTCTTAGTACACAATACACATGCGATTTGCGTTTAATATTATTATTAGTATTAAGTTTATTGTATTGTAATAATACAATAAACATTTTGTTCTTTAACTTATTACCTACTTAATTGAATGAAGTTGAATGAATGTTTGACTAATATTTTGTGACTTTGTGAGTAATGAACATTTTAAAGTATAGACAGGAATAGTATGAACACCTACATTTACATTGATGATTAGATGATTTTAAGAATTTACTATTTAAAAGAAATGTTACCATTTGAAAATCAAAAGTTGATGTTTTATCATCTATGAGGATGATTGTAGAAGTATTATAATTTATAACTATGATAAAATATATAACCAAATGTGTAATGATAATTAAAATATTAGTATTTCAAAAACTACTTTTATTATCAAAGTTATATGCTGAATCATGTATGTTTATATTTTGTTTTAGGCTGTTATATTGCCACAAAATTGGCCATATCACCAAATTTTGTAAGGCCGAGGCCGCCGCCCTTACCACCACCACTATGACCAGTGGACCAAAGACCGCCACTCATGGGGATACAGGCACAAAGATCTCTGACCGGGTCACCCAGGTTTAAAAACCTAATGAAGAGTCTGCCCCCTCCCTCAATATGGTGTTAATTAAATATTAATATAAATAAAATTAATATTAACGGTTTTTTATATTTTAAATCAAATTACCTATAAGTATAACTCATTCCTACTCATTAGGAATTAATTAATTATATTAATTTATTTGTAATATAGACATATAGTGTTTTATAGATTATATAATTAAATGTTTTTAATTTTTGGTAGAAAGGATGATAGTCTTAGTGTATAAGAAGTAATAAACTTAGTAAATCTTGTTGTTTTTTTTGGGTTGATTGGCAAAGGACCTGCATAACAATTAGATAATTCTGTGGATGTTATATTTTTCGGTCTTCCTCTTTTACCATGTCTAAGGTCTAAGACTCTAAATGGTTCTTCTGGATTAAGGCTATACTTAAAATGTAACACACCATAAATTTTTTGATATCTAATCCACCTTATATGAAACCTTTTAACTTTATTCCCATCAATATATACTGTTTTCTTAATTAGTGAAGTACTTACTAAATTTGAAAATGGAAAAAACTGTTCTTGTTTCTTTTCAATAACTTTAAATGGTTTCTGTCCTCTTACAAACCTTACAATTTGATACCAATCTCTTGGTATCATGATATGAATGTCTGAAAATTTCTCTGCTCTTTCTATTTTAGCATGATTTACATCACATTCCAAGTGAATGTGACCTGGCAGTAAACAATTTTGGTCAATTATTTGCAATGTTGAATATTGTAGTTATTTGACTTAACACAGCAGCCATATTAACATTTCTATTTTGTCCACCACATGTGTCAGAATAAGTGATGACATAATATTGTGTTACATTTATTGGTAAATTTTTAATTTTTTGATATAGATAAGATGCTACATCATTTGACCATCTTACTCCTATTGCCTCATGTCACATATAACATTCTGTCCCTCCATCTTCACCACAATCTCTAATGGTCAAATTAAAAGTTGACAAAAGTCTTTTATAAAATGAAACATTTGTGCGGAGATCAGGAATATCTGAAACTTGTAAATCAAATACTAAAACAATAATATTAGTATTTTCTAAAGCATTGACTTTATCTTCTTTTTTTTTTGTATATACCCAAAATCTGCAACTTATTTGTGTGTTTCACACTGTTGCTGAAGTACCTTTTGTTCATCATCCTTTCATTGTTTTATTTGTAATATCAATGTATCATTATGTCTTGTATGTATCAATATTTGATAATTACTAAGTAATTACTGTTAAAACTTAAGAGTTAACTATAAAGCACACGCTACACATTTAAAATATAAAAATCACAATGATAAAATCTATTTATAAAATACAAAATAATGACATATCAAGTTTTGCCATCACGTTATTCAAACAAATTGTTATATATTTTATCAAAAATATTTAAATTTATAAAATTGTAATTATTTATTCTTTCTTTGTATATAAATCGTGTACTAATTTTGTCATTAGTAGGAATTTATAATATTTATTATTTATATTTAATAAATGGTTATGTATATGATTACCAAAAAATATAGTAACATCTATCTATTATATTGTCGTTATTGTTGTTTTACATTTTTCTTTTTTTCTGTTTATTATTATTATGTAACAGTGTATATTCAAACAATTGTTATAATCATTATAACATTTAGACGGGTATTTGTTGGGCTATAATAATAAATTTATATTTTATACTTACGAGTACCTATTATGTAATATTCACACAAACTGCGATTGGGAATCCGAATTTAATAAATATAATACTATAATAATTAAATTTCATTCTTTACAATATTGAAAAACATAGTACTTTTTTCTTTGTAAAATTATGGTGTAAAAAAATACAAATTATATTATATATCATGGGCGTAGTCACGGGGGGGATCCCCCCCCCATGGCCAATTAACATTTTGATTGTTTATTGAAAATTAATATGTCTTGAGTCATGTTCATACCAGAAAAAATAAATAGTACCTAAAATACGTTCGTTATCAATTTTTAATCATTTCTAATTTGTTAATTATTTCTATTAATTTTGATAAGTCCTAGATATTTTAAAATGTAACCACATAATAAAATATGTAACCATAACAGGAACAAAACACATTATTATCAAACCGCTAATCTACTGATAGAATACTACATAGAGAAGTTCCTATTGAACCTGAAGAAATATTAGATATTATGTCACAGAAATCTAGAAAAATAGATATTATTTTATAATTTAAATATTTAAATATTATGTATTATAAATCTATAAATTTATAAATATTAATTATTATCAATATTAAATATTAATTAATAAATATTATATTAATACAGTTATAATAAAATATTATAAAAAGTTGTATATTATAATATGCAGTGGTGTAGCCAGGAGTAGTTTTTAGGTTTCAAACCCCCCCTCCCTTTGATTTTTTTCTATATATTATGGTATTGGTATGTATAAAAAACATGAAACCATAAAACTACATGTATGTGAATATTTATATATATATATATATATTTATTGAATATCCCCCCCCTTTATAAATTTCTGGCTACGCCACTGTTATATATGTTACCGTCAATGTCAGAAATCAGTCATTATCGGTAATGACTAATCAATATTAACAGTGGCTAATTAAGTAAGGCAATGCTGACAATGTCTAGGCAATATATAAAATGCATAACATTGATAGTCAATATGGGTAATATTCCATTTATTTATTAAAATATAATTTAAATCAACAAAATCATGTATAATTATTATTATTTATTTTCACAAGATAAACTACTATGGCACTTCGAATTATATAATTTTTTAGCTGCTCGACACATAAAAATAATTTATTGTGACCTTTTAAGCAATAATAAATTAATTGATTCACAATTCTAACTCCATTGTCAAAAATTAGAAATGTCCTACACACTTCAAAACGATACTACTGCAAGACGACTGAAAGTATGTACGATTATTTTGTCAGATAGACGGGTAATGGGTAGAAGAGGTAATGTGATAAATCTAGATAACTAATCGATAACCAGCTTAGAAAATACCGACATTGACTAAACTTAACAGTCAATTCCGGAAATATACACCGATTACCCACAATGAGGCGGATATTTTAACGGCAGAGGGTTGGTAACTAGATGTACATATATGCGTATTTGGTAACTATCGATAAGGGGCAATTTTATTGATTATTACGATGCAGTGGGAAATTGTGTGATCGGTTAGTGCAATGGCAATGGGGCCATACGACTGTACGACACCTACCTACTTTTATAAGAGAACTAAAAACTAAACAATAAAAACACAAATTCATACTACGGTACCTGAAAATGATAACGAGACGACGATGGTAACTATCATGGTGGTGGGTTGATAATAACTCGATGACCTGGAGCGGTCTCTCACACACCTCCAGGTGTTGGCGGACTTACACGTGATAGCGGGGCGGACGTTCTTCGTAATATAAAGAACTTGAGAATAGACTGACCTTGATGAAGAGCAACCGATACTCACCATTAAGGCGATTGTGAACTGGCCCCAACCGATGTGTATGAAACAATATTGTTTCTGGACGGCCACAAAAGTAACCTCAGATACGGAAATACGATTGGAAAAGGAAAAACAGCAACCCAGTAAAACAAAACAACACAAACACTGGTGGGTTTGAAAACTATAAAACCAATAGTTGGTACTATATTTAAAGGTCTAATTAAACACGATTTTTTAGGAAAAATTCATATTCAAATTTAATTTATAAATTATTAATTTAATTTATAATTTATTAATTTACGATAACGTCAAAAAACGGACGTAGGTATTATGTGTTGCTGTAATAGAGAACGACGAACGACGACAAACACATAAAAAGACGAGTGTTGCCCGTTTTCAAGAATAATAATTAATTTAACAATAATACAAAACAACTATAAATTATAATCATATGCATTATAAATTTATAATACCGCCCGATATGTTTAATTGGGCACGGGAATATTATTAATTACGGAAAAATGGATAAGGAAGAAAAAAAATTTAAATATGGCCGCCGGGCGGTCGGCGTTGGCATATAAAAGCCATAATATAACATGTTCGCGTGAACCGTATTATTTAAAGATTCACGGCGTATTGTCGTGAACAATTAGAGCTGAATCAATGTGTAATTTGTTAATATTCCTCCCGGCGGTAGATTTCTATAATGGTTTCGCATAATAATGAATAAAACGCATTTCTTTTGAATTATTAAATGAAAGCAATATTACATATTTTGATAAAAATATAATCATTATGTAATTTAAAATTTATTCTTTTCATTAATTACATCAATTAATGAAGTTCTTCGAGATACCAAGGTGGAACTGACTTCGTCACTCAACATAGAAACGTATAATATTGTGTCACTAAATATAAGGAATAGTTAAACTTATTATACGTAATACGTAGTGTCACTACATTAATAATTATTATCTTATATATAATTATTTATCTTATTTATATAAAAAAGTATAATGAATTTAGAAATTATAGATTAAAAATAATAATAATAATATAATTATTTAGTTTCCGAATGACAAAGATCAGCACATGGAAGCAAATGTTATAATGTATACAATAGACATTCCTCATATTATACAGTACATTATATGTATTGTGTTGTGCATGGACAGGACCTCACCATAAAATACAACTACAATCACCAAGGTCAAACAGGAAAAAAATAGTCTATAAAAGCAAACCACCCGTAGTAGAAGTGTTGGTTGACGGACGACGGTGCACCCCACAGATGTACACCAATCACTCTTCGCGTAACTCAGTTTGAGAACCCCTGTTTATAAAAAAAGAAGTTTGCTATCATATATGCCATATATAATATTATATATTATAATGGTATATTGGTATAAAATTATAATAGAATAGGAAGTCTTATAGAGTTATAGTTATAACAATATTCCAAATAAAATAATATTAGCAATCATTCATTCATTCAATTTATTCTTCCTGTCAAATAACTAAAAATAATGTATTATGTCACAGCTACGTGTTTATGAATTGGAAATACTGGAAAAATAAAATCCATAGTATTTATATAATACGTTGTAATTAAATTATTATTTGGACGACACGTTAGGTCGTCCAAATACTTGCATGAGAAATTAGTTTAGATTTATTACCACGGGCATGATAACGCCTATAGTAATGTAATGTATTATACTAACGTATGGGTATGGGTACACCGGTACACTTATAGTCGTACTATTACAACTGGACGACTAAATATTTCGTCCTACGTTCCTACCAAAAATTATATGTAAAAACACGTTTTTGTAAAGATAAACACGTAGACACTTATTCGACCTTTGTACTCCACGAGTCACAAATTAACAATACGCGCGTGAGATAAGACACAATATAAAACTATAAAGTATAAAATACCTATATATAATATATCACAATCAGGCGCGGATACAAGGAGGGGGCGAAGGTGGCGCGCGCCCCCTCCAAATGAAATAAAAAAATAAGATATATATTTTATAATATAAATAAAAATTGTTGAAACCACGCTACAATATTGCAATCTTAAAATTTAATGCAATTTCGAACGATTATAATTCATAGTAAAACGAAAATATACCATAACGAATATTTTTTTATAATCGAATAATCATATAATATTATACGTGTAGGTATATACCTATTTATATAATATTATTTGAATATTAATACATTACCTATATGAGATAAACTCATTGTAAAATGGGATATACCCAATATACAGTATTCGTAAATATTTGTACTTATATTTTGTAAATAATATTTTTCTATAATAATAATTATGATCAGGGCTCGTGAAACCATGTCCTAAAAACTGCCCAAATAAGTACCTATGCACTTAAGCATTAAACGATAGAAAAATATGCATTGAAATATGCCTTCAAAAGTTCAGAAATATGCATTTATATGCACTAAAAATCTGTTGCATCACATTAAAACGCTTTAAACATTCGCAACTTTTACTTCTCAAACCTTACAAAATATATTTTCGCCAAATTCATTCAATAATTGTATTAGTTTATAGGCCGAAGACAGTTTTTCTTTCGGCATGATTGATAATTTCAAAATGAAGTTATGAAAAAAATATATATAATTTTTATAAAAAATAACTATATAAGATTTATCGAAAAATATAAATTTTGCATTACCTATATGATCAAATTTTGGTAAAAATACTCTAAATATGCAATAATATGCAAAATAAAACTTACCTATATTAATAAATATTAATTTATATTATATGCGCCCCCTCCTTGGAAAATTTCTGGATCCGCCCCTGATCACAATATATAGATATAGTTATAGATTATAATTATTAAACCAATTTTATTATTATTTAAAGCTGGGAGGGCGATCGTCCAGTCGTCTAAGCCAGGAGCTGCCACTGGAAACTATATTATTTATTTGATATTCTAAATCCTTTTGACTAAATACTTATATGCTATTTTATGCATTTTATTTTATGGTATTTATCATTGTTTTTATACTTATTAAAAAAGAACATACACGTTTTAACATAAATTATTTATAATAAGAGCAGATGTTTCATATATTATAAAAATATCGAAATATGCATAGTATAATTTATTATAATCCTAATTATTAAAAAAATAAAACATTTTTTTTGCTAATTAGACGGAACATAGCAGTTGTCACTTTATGCATCGAACTTCAACAACTTTGCCGAACCTCATATATAAACGAAGTCTATTCTCGAATATTCTCTTCCGTTATAAAAGTGTTTAGGTAAATTTTATCAAAATTGTAAACAAGAGATCATTAAATGGATGTAATGAAATATTGCCTTCATGTTACCAAGATGAGAAAAGATAACATTTAGCATTTAAAAGCGCGTTCGGTGAATTGCGTCCCAAAAAAATAAGCACAGCTAGGTGAATTGCGTCCCCGATACTTTTTCAAAATCGGTGAATTGCGCCCTCGATATTTTGTCCATGTCAGTGCCGCATCTAGCCAGGGGTGCACTGCACCCCACTGTATACCACCAGAAAGTCAATATGGGGCCTTCAAATTAATAGATAATAATTAATATTTATTTCAAAAGGTTGTAATATTTATATTCATAGGACAAAAATTTATAAAAAAAAAAGTCAGATATACGTACATATAAGTGCAAACTTTAATAAAATTATAATAATTATAGTAATTTAGTTATTATACAGTTATAACTTATAATAGTTTCGGTACATATATTGTTGATTTAAATGCATAAATATTCAATAATAAATAACAATATAAAAATACTGAGAAAAATCGAGATAAAACTGTCATCGCATGTTCAATATTGATTAATCAATTTAAATAATACAATTTTACATAGAGAATTAAAAATAGATACACATTAAACACACATACATACACACTCGTACAAGCACTATAAAAAAAAATATTATATATATATATTATATTATTATATTATATATTTTTTTTATAGCACATTGTTCACGCTAGTACGTACACTAACAGTTTTTCTGTTGTCACAAATTTTATATGTGCGCCACGGAAACAAAAACCTTACCTTACGTTTCTTATTTTTACAATTTTTTCGTGTTTCCGGACTCATCAATTTATCATTATTCATTGTTTTGTTATATATATTATTTTATTAAGAGTTGACAAGTTATACTAGTATAAAGTTCTTGTTTAAAAAATGACAAGACCAAAAGTCCTTAGTGGTGCGCATAGGCGGATATTTGGTCTTATGTCTTATGGTCTTGTGGGGGCTTGGCATTTTCACCTTACTCATTATTTAAGTTTTATACTTCAAGCTTCAACCAATTTACTGTTAATATGTTTAAGTAATAGGTACATACAGACGAATCAATAAAGAATTTATATACACTTTTTTATTAATTTTAATATTATAAATCTATATTTTTCAGCAAATATATCAACAATTTTATCGCTAGATATCAATCAATTTTGATATATTTTTTTCAATATATAATATGGAGCAATCCGTAAACCGAACTTGTAGCATTGTTGTTCGAAGCCATGTTTTTATACGTCTCATTGCTGAAAAACTTCTTTCACAAGTAGATGAAGTTACTGGAATAGTTATATAAAGCTACTTGGAATAATTTATAAAAAAAATAGGGAACACATCTCTTGATAAAACATATTTAATTTCATTCATAGTAATGTTATTATTACTAGAATGTTTTATGCAATTTTTTAATACTTCCATTTCTGTCTTTAATAATTCTTTAGATAAATTTATATTTATAAACATCTAATAATAAATTTAAAGATAAGCATACTTTGAAGACATTGTCATCTTTTTTGTAAAATAATGTCTAACCATAAAGTGAGGAAAAAGTAAAAATTAAATACACAATAAATTATTTTTATTATACATTTTTGTGTGTGGGGGAGGGCGAAAATAATTATTCGAACCCGGGCCCTTCATAGCTTAATTGCGGCAGTGGTCCATGGAGGTGAATTGCGTCCTCGATACTTTTGAAATGTTATATACAAAATATTTCATTCTAAGCAATATAACTACAATTATATTTTAGTGAGCTGCATTTTAACAACATTTAACATAATATTAGTATCACGTATTTCCCTTTATTGTAATAATTATTATTAACCTGTCATTAGTCGCGTATGAGCGCGGCGCTCACTTAATTACTATTTTAGCCATTACTGGTTATTATTTAATTTGAAAATTTTAGATACCATTGTATTCCTTATCTTACCATACTTGGGAATTTTTTTATAAATTGGAAAACCCAATCCGTAATCTTTTGTTGTAATTACTATAGATTGAAATTGTCAGTTCCAATAAATTGAGCGGCACTCATATGCAACACTTCCTTGTAATACGTTTTTACACGTATTTTATATGTATTATTATTTGTGATTATTCATGTACGTGTTATATATCCATTTCCAGATATACATGGTATTTAATAATATGACGATCATCATTAATTATTAATAACAAAATTCTTACTTGTAATTAATTATACCACTTTTGAAAGTAAAAATTAGAAGAGTGAGCGTGGCGCTCATACGCGACTATAACCGTGTTATAAATATAGTCGCGACTAATGACGGGTTAAATATAATCGTATTAATATATCATAATGTACATCGAATGCCCGTGCACGCGCGTATTTAGAATCGGACCGAGTATATTTTTACATTTATATTGAACCGTTTGCGACAATAATTTCGATAACATATAATTCGCAATATACTTTATATACAAATCAATATACAATATTTGTGATTTCAAATTTCCCAACATATACAGTTGACAAGCAGTCGTCCGTCGGTCAATCCAAAATATACATAAAAATACGTAGTAATGGACAAAAAATATCGCGTCAAATTATCGAAAAATAAAATTATATTCGAGAAAAAATAATTGAATATAATAATAATTTAATAAACATTTAAATTTCACCAGTTTAATAATATATACTTATATAACTAATAATTTTACTATTTTTTTTTTTTTTTTTTTTTTTAATAAAACCTATGGCCAACCTCCTCGTGGTGTTGTCTGGGTAATGCTAATAGGCCGAAAAATGGGACGCAATTCACCTAGTACTAAATTACAACAGGGACGCAATTCACCTAACGCCTTTAAAAGTTACTTTTAGCTTTTAGGTCAATATAGGTCTGATAATATATTAATATCTTAAAAGAAATAAAAATAAATATGTATATTATTTATTTTAATTTAATAATATTCGATATGAAATTATGGAGTTTTTTTAATTTCAAGAATAAAAAATTCCCACCTTACTTACGCCCATGATAGTCACATCGATTTGTTGTGTACTTACGGATGACATATTAGTAACAGTATTCTTGGTACAAACTTGGCCGATTTTGACACAGTATGCCGTATACGAGTATATATATATGTATGTCCTCGTGAACGTGTGAACTGACAAATATGTAAAAATGCTGGTAAATGATATGATATGATGATTGCATTTAGCCATTTCAACATTTAGGTATGTTATACTTATTATATTGCATATTGACATATTGTGTTTGTCTGAGAAATATTATTTAACCCGAACACTAGCTGTTGGATATCTATAAATTATTATGTTAATAATTTATTATTTTTAATATTATTATAAATGTTTTAAAATCCCAATTATTCGATGGCTAGCGAGCGGCCGGTTGGCAGACATCTACCAGTCATTACTGTACACGTTTATGTAAAGGGTGATTTATTAAATGTAGAACACCCTAAATTGAACAAATATGTAAAGTGATCTACATTTAATAAATCACCCTAAATATATATATATATATATATATATATATAATAATTCTCTTACATTCGTCCTTGGTTAATGTACCCAGAGCTACCCTTTAAGAATTGTATTTTTTTTCAATGGGGTTGACTCGAGGGTTGCACTTATATTGTGGCATTCACTGCAGGTGTCCTATACTTCTATATAACATCATTGCTATAATAAATCTTTTATTTGTGTTTAAACCAACAACCCAGGGTAACTGGTTTCTCAATAATATCCCAACGTTATTATAATAATATAATAACTATTATTATAGTGTAGGATGTAGGTAATATTTATGCATGTCTTTTATACTTACAAGACATATTAAATAATTGTGTAACTGTGTGAATGTAATTTCGTGTATATAGGTACACTATTATATTGCTACGGGTGGCGACTGAAATCTGAAAGTTGCCTCCGCTACTTATCAGTTATCAAATATACATAATAAAAATAAAATTTTATGCCTGCCACATGATTCGTGAGCGAAAGCCGCTAGTTCGGCGCTGCATGTGTGGATACTGGACGTTAATTTAAAATTTCACATTCTTACATAGATATTTACATATATTAAACATTTTTTTAAAATTTTTTCCATTTTTCAAGGGAGGCACCGTCTCTCTTGCCTTCCCGGGAAAACTGCCACCTGCTTCCTTATCACCAGAATATTCTGCTTAGTACCTAAACCAAGAATTAATAATAAAATATTAAAATTAAATGTATAATAAACCTTACTATATTTTTAATTAAGTTTATTTAGCTAAATATAATTTTAGTGTAGGTATAAATAGTAATAGTCATAAAATTAATAAAAAAATAAAATAAAAAACAAATTAATATATGTATAAATCGAAAAATATATAAAACTATTAAAAAATATTTATTATTTGAATAGTCAAAATATTGACGGATGACAATGTTATAATTTGCTGTCGCCGTTATTTCATATCTCTATGGGTTGGTGAGTGGTAGGTTAACCTGTTTTAATATACCTATTCAATATTTTTCATGCATTTTATTGGATGGAGGTGATAAAATATGTCGTCGGACAATTAGCTATGCCCATACCATTGGCGGCTCGTGCATAGAGGTGACGGGGGACGGGCCCCTGATAAAATTGCTATAAAATGTTTATTATTTATAAATAAATTTGATATTGATTTAAACATTAATAATTATTTAAATTTACAATATTATCATAATATACATAATATATTTGAACATTTCCATTATATTAAAAATATAATAAAATGATAGGTGTTCGTGTTATAAGTTATAACTAGAGACCGGAATTATATGCACTAAAAAAGAGTGAAATATGATGCAAATATGCATGATAAAAATGGCAAAATATGCACCTATATGCATTAAAAATTTGTACTAAATTAAAAAAAAAACAATACCTAATTATATTTTTTTAAATTCTAAATTCTAAATCAATATTTATTGTTAAGTAGGTTTATAATTTGTATTTTTGAATTATCTACATAATAAAATAAATACAGATTAAGAATTCATAATTTAATTATTAACTATAATTTAAGTTATTTAGTAGTTTTTAGTTATTATTTTTTTATAGGAAGTTTATTAGAAGAAATTTTTGTGGAACATGAGTCAATACAGTGTGACCATAATAATATGATAAACAAAAAATAAATATTTTTTGATTATAAAATTTTTTACGTGATAATTTCAAAATTAATTTTTGATAGACATAATTTGTATTTTTAAAATTTTAAATGTACCTTTAGAAAACAGAAAATAGTAAAAAAGTATAAAAATCTATAAAATATACTACTTATATGCATTAATAACAAAATACCTTCAAATATGCATCAATATGCAAAATAAAATTTTGTCTACAAAATCAGTTAGATTTGAAATGCCCACATTTCGAACCCTCTATATCATGCATACACTCAGTATGATTATGCAATTGCATACAATTCCGGTCTCTAGTTATAACCTTATAACTAATAATATAATTGTTACCCGGACGCTATACGGTAATAATGCACGTACATCGTACGGCCGCTGTTCCCGATCCATACGAATATAGTCGCCCGTCTTAACAATGAACAAAATACTAAATTAGGGAGGGAGAAACTCGGTAATAATACGGCCGCCGGGGCGATACGAATGTCGCACGATGCTCTACGATATAATTAATTCTTGTATTTTCCAACGTTTACGTGTGAACATAATATATAGTATACAATATTTACGTAGTATCTGACAACTGTTGAATACAATATATTATAATTTATAATATATTATTTAATATTATTATGTTAATTTATAATAAAAATAATTTTTAAAATATATAAATATAAATATAAAATATTATTATATTATTATAAAGTTTGTCATGGATTAAACTATTAACAGGTATAAATAGGCGCTGTTATCATTTATTATTCACTACCGTAGCTATTGTATGATTATTTTTATTTTTTGTGTGAAGCAAGAACGTACCTAACACAACGAACGTCTCACACATTTCGTACTGTTATATACTGTTAGATTATATATTTTGTTGAAGAAGTAACTAATGACTTAATTTAGAGAAAAAATAAGGCTTTGAATTTGTTAAGTAGAGTATTAAGTATTTAATTGTACCTATCTATTATTTCTAAGCGTTGTGCGTTTATAAATACAAAATATAGGTACCAAATATATAGGTAGATATAGAAAAAATACATATAATATTAGTTTAAGTCCCCATAAAATCGTTTCTACAAATTGGTTATATATCTAGTTCAGGCCCCTCATATAGAGCGCATCACGGGCCCTTTATGTCCCAGTCCGTCACTGCATATTAGAATAAACAGTAAATAATAAATTAAAATATTTATTTATTTTGTATTTGGAACACCACTTATACTAATCTTCATACATATATATATATATATATAAATATTTTACTATTTTAAATTTGATACTTTTAAATATTGTGATTTATTCAAGAGCATATATCATGTACCATTTGTTTTATAATTATAACGTCTATAAACTTCATTATCTTATTTATCTTAAACTTTAAGAAGTATTATTTGTCTTAACGTTTGATAATTAATTATTAATTAAATATTATAATTGTAAATTACAATTCATAACGATATTATTTATCTTTTAGCAAGTCCACCAATAGAAATAATCATTCATCTTCAATTTTCTAAAAATTATAAATTACATATACCTATCTTTACAATTACATGTAATTATAACTAAGAACGATAATTAAATACATAATTATATAAACTACAATATAATTATTTCTGGATACATATACTTTGGCGTAGTTATTCGTTGATAGATATGTCAATTTTCTTATCACAAATTTTATTTAAATAATTTTTCATGTAGTTAATGTAGATAACCCAGGTCTTTACTTCTCTTATTTTATATATTATATAATATATTGCTACATCAAATTATTATACCTCTATTCGTTAATGATTCATAAAAGAAAAAAGTTCATTGATGCGATATATCCTTCCTATCCCCAATAATAACCACTACTACCTATAATTTTATACATTAAAAAAAATTTTTTTATAATATTTATTCAGAAATGGCGAATCACTATAATATTTGATATCGCGTGTCAATATGATTAAAAATTTTCTAAAATTGTTTGATAGGTACTCAAGTCACAAATATGATTACAAAAAAGGCGTTCGTCTGGTATAAATAAATAAAAGTATAAATAATATTTTTTAAATATTATTGAGCTATTTGAAAAGATGAACATTAACAGATATTGTAATCTCACTGAATATTAAATCCTACTCAGTTATCGATTGTTGAGAAACTCAATCAATAAAAAAAATCGGAGCATTGTTTCGGATATTGAAATCGTCTTTAGACAAATTATATATACATATATATATATATAAAAAAAAAACAAACAAAAAATAATGATAAATCATTGTACAACCAATACATTTTTCGCTTCGCTCCAAATCAGGAATATCTACAAATTATATTGTAATCATTTAAACTAGAAATATACGAGTAATAAATAACTATCGTATTTTTAAATTTCATGGTGAGTGTATAAATAAATAATATATGTAGTGTATATGAAATAAATAATTTTAACGTTCACACAATTACTACTACTTAATTTATATTAGATATATTAAGGCATTATAGAAAGTATAGTAATTATTATAAATTATATATTTTATATCGACATGAGGCTGCAATTATGTATGTTATTCTTTGACACATATGTCATTACTCTAAATTTAATGGCACTAAAAATAATTTAAAATCGCAATGAAAATAATACAATAATTTCATAATATAATTTATGTATATATATGATTATATAATTGCTTTAAAAAAATAAATTTTTATCGAACCATATTCTCAGATTGGCCAGCCACGATGTTCTTCTTCGTCCAGATGATATTTTGTTATCTATTTTCCCTTGTATAGGATACATTAGAAAAGATTATATCTACGCTTATTCCGCATAATATGCCCTAACTTTTGGAGTTTTCTGTATTTAACTGTTACCATAAATTCTTTTTTCTTTCCTATTCTATGCAATATCTCAATATTGTTAATTTTCTCAGTCCATGATATTCTCACAATTCTTCTGTATAACCATAGTTCAAATGCATCTAACTTATTCGTAGTGGCTTTTGTTAGAGTCCAAGTTTCTGCACCATACAAACAAATTGAGAACACGTAGCATTGATTCATTACCAATTCACATGTCTCTAACTATGGTAAGTATTTATCAATAAAAAGTCCACATGTTAATATTTATAATAGGTATATACTAATTAGGTTTTAAATACCATACGTATAATTATTTAATTAACTAATAATATAATTATGTCATTAATATCATATTATAATTTATATTAAAATAATCTCAGTTTAAGATATTTTGGCGTAAAGTAATAAATTGTAATATAAATTAATTTTATAAAAATTTTACTATTTTCAAGAATAAAAAATAATAGTTGTTACTGCTGTGAAAGGGATACAGGTCTAAAGAGGAAAGTGTTGAATTTTGATTATAATTTGAATGAAATTTTAAATAATTACATTCAAAATACGATTTTGAGTCAAATTCATCAGAAAATAATATATGTATTAATTAATATTTTTTAGTCTCTACGTTCAATATTAATTCTCATAAATGAGCTAATTAAACAATTAAATCTGTTACATAGGTAAATAATCAAAAATATATATATATATATTTTTAAATTATTTAAATTATATAACAGTTCTCCACACAGATACAATTTACCGCGTTTGAGAAAGTAATTAGTACATCATTGATATTTCTAAGTCCAATAAATTATGTATCAAATAAAACAAGATATTTGTAGAATATTATAGTATAGGTACTAGATACGTATTCGGGCCTTCGTAGGAATTAATAAATTAGTTTTTCTTGGATATATTATATACGTAATATTGAGCACAAATTTTACCAGTTATAACTTATAAATTATGATTAAGATTATTCTACATGTGTTATATATATATAGAAATTGTATTTTTTGTTTTTATTATTTATTTATTGTTATAGACATTATCGAATTATTAATATTATTATAAATTATATATAGGTAAATATATAAATAACATTTAATACGAATGTATATTCTTAATAATTTTTATAATATACGGTTATAAGGTTATATATAGTGTAATATACACCCTATATATATTATAAGTTATTGCTATTTAATATTTATACACCACCACCCTTTAAACATAATAATATTATAAGTTATAATACACTGTACTACGATAATATAAAATATTTGAGAATTTTAATATCATGAACCCGCCTACATCGTTCCTGTTGGCCAGTGGTAATCGCTATAAACCTGTTTGATGAACACGTAGTATGGTAGGGATGAAAAGACGCTGTCGGACAAAACGATGCAAACAATCATATTCACCAGTTATCATATTATCGTTTTGGCGGTAGAATCATTCCAGGTAAGAAATTTTATTTATTTAAATAAATAATGATTATGATGTAATATATTGAACTTTGACAGCATATGTATTTTTACATAAAACGTATTTGTTATACTAATATAATAAATTCTGTACTAACAAGATGTAGCGATTATACCTATATAGGTAATTTAGAGTATATATTATAATATATAAAGTCCAAACAATATTCAATAATATGATTTATTATATGTGTTGTATACACATTTATTATATGCATTGATGCAATTAACTGAAACTGTGTATAATGAAGAGAAAAATATAAATATATTTTCATTGTAATTTTAAATTTTATTGATTGATCTTTTTCTATTATTATTTTTATTATTACTCGTATTTGTTATATCTTATACACTATAATATGTCTATAAATGAAATTTGTTTTCTAGATTATCAACGAACACATTATTCCACAGAAATTATATATATTTTCATTATGGATGATGATGAACGAGACGAATTTTTTCGTCATTTTAATTTGATTAGAATTAATCACAAATTAAGTAATGAGCTTCCGGACGTTGTGATTTCGACCCTTAAGCCGGATGTTGTTCAATCATTCAAATCAAAAAAGCCAGAAGAAGGAATCAATCATCAGGTAACGCATAGGTTTATCTAAATTTTTAATAGTATTTGCTATTTGATAAGAATATATAAATGGAGATGGAGTTATAATGGATTATTTATATTAATTTGGATATGTAAAGATTAGTAAATAATTATAAACTTTTAATATATATAAATATATTAAAATCAACTATAGTTATATTTATAATAATTTATATACTTTGATTGATAAAATATATACGAGTATGTAACATGTTATAGATATATTGCTATTGATACTATGTATATATGATTATCGTGTATTTTCTTAATAATTTTTCAACCATAAGAGAAATACTAAATGTCGTTTTTTATCACAAATTACACATATAAAAAGGGACCATATTACCGGAAATGGCATCAGTCTGTGAGTTCAATTCCAAATGAAATGATCATACCGACTAGCCTACTATAATACATAATAGCGCTGAATCTTGTGGTTCACCAGCGTTATAATATTCAACAGAGCATATTGGGTTTTAGCTATCAGGTGTTTAAACTATTTGGTTTATCAGACCCTGACGAAAATAACATAAGAAAAATATTGTTCAATTTTTTTTTATAGCTGTTGAAAGTTGATATTTTTAATGTAATCGAAAATCTAAGGTATTTTATAGTAATTATTCATGATGGGAATGCTTTTATCACTTACATCTACCCGTACGCTTTAGTGGACTATATAACTCTATTACCATAATCGCCCCACCAATTTTTGTGGAATAAGTTTAATATATTTGTAGCTTATCAGAAGTGGTCGGGTATGACAGGAAAAACTATGTATTGTATAATATGTGTATGTGTGTATTTGGTATAAGTATGGGTGGATAAATATATAAAAATATAAAATAAATATAAACAAAAATCTTACCATTTACCAATATGGTTTATTATAATATATGCCTACTAATAACTATATAAATACATATATTGCATAATGCACAACTGAACGTGATTAAATTTATCTTAATAATAAAATCTTAATAATATTAATAATAATAATAATAATAATAATAATAATAATAATAATAATAATA
>JAIUCT010000027.1:394642-441169 GCA_021307375.1 Tetraneura akinire
TAATAATAATAATAATAATAATAATAATAATAATAATAATAATAATAATACAGTGAAACCTCTAAATACCGGACACTCTCGGTCGCCGTAATTTTGTCCGTTATTTAGAGGTGTCCGCTATTCAGAGGGGAAACATTTTCGAAAATTCAAGAATCTCAATTTTTTCTTTCAATTTTCTTTTTCTTTTGCTGGCCATTGTGTACTACAAAACCGTATGTATTGGAATCACAAATACAACTAAACTAAATACGTATTAAAAAAATATACGAGTAGGATAACATCACAGAACATAAACTAGAAAAATGTTTTTATCGATTAGATAATGGACGGATAAGATAAATTATAATTGCACATAGTATAACGCCGGGTTTTTACTCGCCGTGTCACTCGTGGTTTCCCGTCGGTGTCGGATACAACACGAGTATTTGGATTTTCCCCCAAAATACACTATTATGTGTTTAAAATATTATTTCAATCAAATATTATTTCAAATATGTATCATTATTACAATAAAAATTATCAAAATTAGAAATTAAATTGCCATAAAAGTGTCCGTTATTTAGAGTGTCCGGTATTTAGGGGTTTTCCCATATAAAAGTGGTGAAAATGTTCCCGTTCCCATAAAAACGTCCGCTATTTGGAGGTGTCCGCTATTTAGAGATGTCCGCTATTTAGAGGTGTCCGTTAAGGGAGGTTTCACTGTAATAATATATGTATATTTATATAAACTACTTTAAAATACAAGGGAAATTCCTGGATCATACCCAACTACTGAATGTAATTCAATATATTATTCTCGTATTATATATTAATAATAATCATTTATTATCAAGATAGCAATATAATATATAGCATATAATTAATATGATTACAGATTTCGGGCCATCAAAAAAAAAAAGATTAATAGCTGCAAAAGTTATACCTGGCTACCTGGCTACCTGGAAACCTAAGTAATAAGTAAATACTTATTTCATAATGAATGAAATACATTTTAAGTTACATGATAATATATTAAACGTTTATAACAAACAATTTTTTAATTAAATAAAAACCCAAATTGTAAATTATTGAATATTTCATATACAATACTATTTACAATACGTTTCGTCATATTCCTCAATATTAATTAATATTAATAATATTTATATCCTAATGATTTTTATATAATATTTTATTGTATTATTACTAAATAATGAAGAATTTATAATAATGTGGAATTAATACACTTTTATAATAATAATAAAATACTTATATTTTTTAATTTTATTGTGTAAGTGTATTCCTTGTCTTGAAAAAAAAAAAAAAAAAATAGTCGGAGTATCTGTAGATATATTATTTTTTGAGCGAAGTTCATCAGATTATATTAAAATTAATATTAAAATTCATAAAATATGAAATTCATTAAAATTTTTACATTGATTAGTCTCTACGTTCAATATATATTATATACACATAAAACCCCTAAATTAGTCATATGAACACCTTAATCTGATAGGAATTCGCTCAGAATCATTTTTCGAATGTAATGATTTATCGACACTAAGCTTTTTACACCTATATTCCTTCCACACCAGTATCCCTTCCCTTGCTTTTTATACTTAAAAAAGCTATAAAATAATCGTAAATGTAATAATAAATATGTAATAATTAATAAAACTCTAAATATATGTAATTATAATAAATTATTATAAATACCTCGTTATACTATATTATAGTTTTATAACTTGGTGTCATTGTGGTAATAATAATTTGAACGACGTATTTTTTTAACATCATACTTATGCGGAAATTATGGTGTGAAATTAAATTGGTATTCACCACATTATACAAATTTATCAGAATAATTTCACGTTACGAAAATCTTCTAAAAACACGTTCCATTAATACGTTTTACGTTATCGTTTAGTTTTTTTTTATTTAGCACGCGGTATTATACATATAGAAATATAATATTAAATATTTTAATACTTTTATGGGCTCCTGGTATGACAAGTAGTTTTTATTGTCGTAGTCCTATATAATATTATGTTGTTAGTTAGTTGTAGTATCAATCACATGATTATAATTTAACATACGAGTAATATGTTTAACGTTGTTGCTGAACTCCTAATACATAGTGTAATAATTTTTGATGCAGTCCCATTGGACTATTAAACATTTATATTTAAGCAAAACTCTACGCCCGAATATTGTATTTATAGATCTTTTTAATTTTATTAAATTACAAAAAAATATTTTATGAATATATATATAATATCATAAATATAATTATCTAATATATTTATTTTCTTCGTTCATTTGCATTATTTTTTATACCTGGTTTACAAATATGTAGTTCATTCAATTCATCAATATATAATATTTATCAATATATTATATAATTGTAAAATAACATTTCACGAAGGATGTTTGCTCGTAACAGTTGGTAGTATTTTTTCGATTTCAGATCATTATCATTTTCCAGATTTCAGACGAATGCTTATCACTATTATGAATACCCTTTCCCCGAACGTCTCGGAAATTAATCGTTTTCCGTTCGTATTTCTCCCGTAACCGTTTTCTCGCCGCCGTCGTTCGCCGTACCGTATCGGAGTCGTTTTTGGCGGCCCGATCGTTTTCTTTCGCGTATATTTCATTCGATAAACGTCAAAAACGGTTTTCGAACCCTTCACGGTCGGGCTTCCGACCGTTTCGCTCGGTATTTTCGCCGTATTTTGCGGATTTTTCGATATTGCGAAATATTTTAAATATACCGATTTTCGACGATTATCCAACGAGCCTCGGTGGCGCACTCGATAGGTAGGCAAGTTAGGAAGCTAGGTGTAGGAACCGGTTTGGCAGGATTTCTTATGGCAGTTTACACAGCCGCCACGCCCGGCGCCGGGCGGGTTTGAATCCCGATCCGTCGGCGGCGGACTGTCGTGTTCAGTTACTTTTGAACTTTTTTTTTTTTCGTTTATTTTCCGGCGCTCTCTTATACGCGCATGCGCATAAAGCGCCGGGCATCTAAACCGTCCGCGTATGCCCATTACGCGCCTGTATTACCAATGGAATTATATTATAGCCGCCCGATTTCAACCGTAATTATATATATTACTATTACAAGTTATTATTTTTTTTTACATTGAAAATACTTATATTTTCATTTAATATATTTAATCATTTATTATACCCTTATTATATACTCTGTTTTTTTTTAAATTTTTTTTTTTTACACTATTTAAATACTTATTATAATTGTTATACACTATATCAATATGTCTCCAATTATATTTCAACGCGATCGATTCTTGACTCTGTAAAATTATATATATGATTTATATACAAATCATGGTGGTTGGATTATATTATAAACGATAATTGTTCGAACGTATACGTAGTTACAGTTAAAAAATATAGTACAGGCGTTACCAGTATTACACTGGCAGTTATGGTGGTGGTAAAGCTTTTCACGCGAACCTGTATCCCACTGGAACCTGACTGGGGTAAGTGAGTGCTCAGAAGGGGTACTCCGTGTGGAGACTACCGTGATCGGTCAAGGACTGTTCACGCGAAAAGAGTGTAAGTATGGAAGAAATACAACATAATATTATATTTAGTCAGTGCAAAGTGCAAATATTAGATTTCCAGATACTTTGAAATTTATTGTGTCGGACACATCTGCCAAACGGGTTCGCACAAACAAAATAACAATCAATGTTTAATTTTAATATATAAAAATATAAAATGGATAAATTTAAATGAAGGTATAATAGAAATATGATGTACTCGTATTCCGGTCTCGGCTAACTCTACGTAATATAACCCAGGCCAAACGAAACCAATTTTAAATTCAAAATTTTTTACCAGACCCCATTAAATCCGGTCAGGTTCAAATAAGGACCGGATCGATCTCTAGTGGACGGACCGGACCAGACTAAATATTTTCTAATATAATGCAAAAAAAAAAAAAAAGACTATTATGTTTAAAAATCGGACCAAAATAAACCGGACCACTGTTAATTGCGAAATTAAAAGACCGGTCCACACCAGACCATGCAGAGCTCTAGTAGGTTCATTAATAAATTTATGATAATATACTATATATTAGTGAGACTTGAGACATGTCTCCAAAACTCACTGCGCCAGACACCCCGCTATTAAAGACCTACCACACCGCATATCCCAAAGTAAGAAACAATATTCACGTTGTCTCTTTATTATATACTATATAGCATAGAACAATATTAATGACTATTGTGTGGTTTTACCCGACAGCCGACGCTCGACGTTCCTATGTATACCTGTTAATAGTTTTATTCATGACGTATACTTTATAATAATACTTTATATTTATATTGTTATAAACCAAAATATAATAAAATAAATATACTTTACTAAAAACATATTAACACAATATATTGACAAAATATTTTCTATGTGCAATCAGTTAAAAAATAATGGGTAGACAATGTTTCTTTGTCTCATAGGTAGCTTCGCCACTGAATATTTCATTAATATTCAAAGTGTACAGCGAAATCCAAATGAAATTGGTATTATCACTGATTTATGTATAATTGGAAAATATTTTCTATGATCTCACTATCGGTCGACTACAATATATGGATCTACTGTCTCTCACACAGAATATTAAATGTACTTATAAGTATATTGTATATCCGTATATTAATATCATTATAAAATATTCAATTATTTCTCTATAATAATTGCTCTACTCGTATATCTGAAATACCGAATAATTAGGGCGCATAATATTATTATTATTGTCGCATAATATTGTCCATGGCATTGTAATAGTAGTGAGTTGTCTATAGTATTTATAATCAATGGTAATAATAATAAATAATGATAAATTATTAATAACGTTTTTTTCGTTTTTTATAATATTCTTATAAGCAGTTTATATCAATTATAATTTCAAGTGTACAATATGGGACCCGATTAAGTTAGGGCCATCGCATCCCGGTATCCCCTGCCAGTCCGCCCATGATTATAAATATATTGTAATATTGTAATATTTAATAACAAATTTAAAGGTTTGATTTGAACAAAAATTAATAATCAAAATATTAAAATATTAAAATATAAAATAAAAACGTTATATAATTTTATGAAACAATATTAATTTAGATAATATTGTGACTTTTATAAAACATATCTCTAAATTAAAATGCATTTTCTGTAGGAAATGATGTTCTTCAGCTATTTAATAAAATATTATTTCATTCAACAGTGTATAATGAAAAAAGGTGTTTGAGTATCTACTGTCTAGACTAGTAATCTCAAACTTTTATTATAGCGAGTCCCGGATTTAGGGAAACCAGCTCTTCGAGATATATCCGTTCTCGTGTGGACTCTGAACAAATATTTGAATAATAATTTAAAGTACAAACAATTTTAGATTCTGAGCGAAGCGAAGAATGTATTGGTTTTACATTTTTTTTTTAATTTTTTTTATGGGTTTTTACTACCCGAAATAATTCTCCGATTATCATGAATAGCATATGTTTCCGGTAGAAAAGTGGATGTGGTTAGTACTTTATTTAGGTAATTTTTCGAATTTCTCAAAATTGACCCTAAGCAGTAGAAAAAACGACGAAAAAATGACGAAAAAACGGCATTTTTCACGAAATCTGAAATTCCGACGATTTCTATTTTAATATTTCACTATAACATAAGAAATTTTTTAGTTAGAGACTTGAAAATTTTTTTGGATATTCACATAGCTACTATATATATGTGGTAAAATTTTGGAACCGTTTGGTTAATTTTTCTACAAAATATAGGACTTTGAATATTTTGTAAATTTCTCATTTTTATGTATATAATATTTGTAAAATTTGCAATTTATGGTATTAAGGTCTGAAAATTCTACTGAAGTATACTTACATATTACTTAACATCATACTAAAATATTAAAAAAATCTCAGGTCTCAATTTTTTTTTATAGATGTTTTAAGTTGAAATTTCAGTAAAATCATTATTTATACGTAAATTATTTATATGGATTTGTCTTATTATACTCGTATTACAATAATCTTAAATAAAATTGCCAAATATTTTTTAAAAATTTTGAAAATTTAATTATTTAAAAATTATATAGAGTGTTCATTTATATACTATATGTGTGATAAAATTTTGCGTTTTAAATATTTAATAAAAAATGTCAATATTTTAAAAAATACCTACATGATGATCTGACTGAACTTCGCTCAGAATCGTTTTTTCGAATGCAATTTCTTATCATTGCATTCAAATTCTAATTAAAATTAAACGCTATGATTCACACACCTATATCCTATGCGGCAGGAGTATCAGCTCTTTTTTACGTTTTGATGTGGCTTTTAATACAAAACTAGTTTCGTCAAAGTATTTGGTTCGCAACTAGTACATTTAATTTTAATAAAGTATTGTCGTTTTAAAAGTATTTTAATCGATCCTTTTTATAATATATTTTTTGTATACATCATGTTATTTTTCTATATAATAATGTACATAAATAAGTAATTTTACACATTAATAATAATACAAAAGTATTTATATTTATAATTGATATTTCATGTAACATAAAAAAAATCAGGAATATAATAGATATTTTATCTTTAATATGGTAGAAATTCCATCCTAATATAACGCAGGTATATAAAAAATATAATGTAAAGGTACTGATTATATTATGTTTAGTATGTGGGCCCATTATTATATAAATGACCCTGGGTTGTCACCGTTCTTATCCACCGACCATCGAATGATGGTTTGTTATCGACCTAACCCTCATAGTGCATACCTGTTTTGAAAGAATTTATTTTATTGTTAAAATGTCAGTTCTAAGCAACCTGTAAGACCTGTAAAACCTGTAAGACTATTAAAATGCAATTATTATATGCAATGATGACATTTATTATATTATGGATTTCATCGAAAATGGAAAATCAGCATAAAAATTTATTATAATATTTAAATAATGGTCAATAATATTTTTACATTTTAGATATTAAGTAGGCTACATTCCACGATATGCGATTGGTGTGCACACATCAAAAATTATTTGACTATCTTCATTATTTTCGTGTAAAGGTAAAAGTAGTGTGTGATTTAAAATCGTTAACATTTCCGTATAGCTGTGTAAAATTCATACAATTCACACGACGTTATAATAGGGTAGCCACTTAATGCTAATTACGTGAGTACGGTGTATTTAGAAGAACAGTTTTGGTGTATACGTAAGTTCTCTTGAATTTTGAGAAATAAAAAAAAAATGATCTAAATCAGTAGTTCTCAATCTTTTTAGGACAGCGGCCCAAATTTTCTTCCAAAATTCTATTGTGAACCGATATTAATCGTATAGTTTTACATTTACAGAATCAAAAAAGGTTAAATAATTAACTAAAATTACAAGCCGGTTATGACTATGACCCAGCGTAACGATTAACGACGCCGTAACGACTAACTGAAATTTAACAGACAACTAGTTGCCCAATACAGGGCATATTAAAAATATTTAATATTGTATATGGATAATACCGCGTGCTAAATAAAAAAAAAACTAAACGATAAAGTAAAACGTTAGGATATAGTGTTCTAGGAGATTTTCGTAACGTGAAATTATTCTGATAAATTTGTATAATGTGGTGAATACCAATTTAATTTCACACCATAATTTGTAGCTAATAACTATAGATTAGGTTAGAGTCTTCTATTATCTATTATATGTAAAAACCAAATTATAAAAAAAAGAGCTAATACTCCTGTCGCAGGGATATAGGTGTGCATATCATAGTATTTAATTTCAATTAGAATTTGAATGCAATGGATAAACCATTGCATTTGAAAAAACAATTCTGATCTGAGTTCAGTCAGATAATGTAGATATTAATTAATATATTGCAGTTAGAAATATTATTGCGATCAGAATCTAAAATGACGAATATAAGAATATGCTTCGTATTTTTTCTTTTTGTATGCGGGCCATATAAAATTATATCGCGGGCCGCAATTTGGTGACACCTGTTCAATACTCTAAATAATACTCCAATAATATCCACGTACAGTTCCGGATCTAGTATATTTTTTACACGGGGCAAAGTATAAAATTAGCGCCCTCCTCTTTTTTTTTTTTTTTAGTTGGTAGGTTTTTCTCATTGTTATTGCCATAAAGTCAAATGGAAATAGAAATTGTAAATTGTATAATACATTTATTATAAGACACTACTAATACTATTACTATATTACATACACAAATTATTTTATAATTTGACGCCCCCCGACCAAAACTTCCGGGGCAAGTGCCCCGGTTCGCCCCCCCTAGATCCGGCCCTGTCCACGTATATTACTGGATACATATTATGCTATTCTGTATATTAGAAGAATTTTTTTTATTCGAAATAGTGTCTACACACTATTGTAAAAATTAAACACCATTATTTTATATACATATTATTTATTATATACAAATTCAACTTATCTTAACATATTATAATTATTATTGTTTTTCTAACACTTAGTTATACTAGTGATCAAATAAGTTCATCGAAATATTATTATATTATATTATATCTCTGCATTGTGCAATGTTGATACAATTTTAGTTATTTATTCGGTCGTGAGATTATTTTTATTATTATGAAGATAAAATAATAAAATAAAATCAACATCTATTACATTTTTATTTTCAAATATAATATTTAATACATAATTATATCGTACCTTTGTCCAAGGGTTGAATACATTCTTCATTTTTGCCCCTCTTAGATTTTAGAGAAGGTGCTTGGTGGGGAATGTGAACCGGATAAAACACGACTGGACAGTAGGGACCGGCTCTTGTCAGACATTCGCTCAGTAATTCAGAAGTCTGTTAGTTGTGATTATCTCCGTAGTAAAAATTCATAGTTTTCATTTTGTAAATACGTCAATAAAATTTTGTTAATTCTTCATAATTAAATAACCTAAAATAACATTTATATTAAAAAGCCAACGGTTGATTCAGAAAGTAAAATTTTTATTGATATTGAATAATACAGTAAGTATTAAGTGAATTATAATTATTAATGTTACTCACCGTTTTTGTCTTAACATATTTAATTATTAATAACATATTATGTTATTGATTAAAACAATTATAATCTAACAGTTGTTTTTTCGAAACTTAAAAAATAAATAAATATAAAATTTTAAATTGTATATTTTACAACTATCAAATTTATTTTAACATAATAATGTTTAGTTGAGATATTAGGAGGAACTTTATACCGATTATTATAAAGTGGTTTATTTTATTATACTTAAACAATTTTTTGTAATTTTGTGTAAATCTTAGTCCGTTGTGGATTCTCTAACAGCATTAATAAACTTTTAAATTCTGAGAGTAGCGAAGGATGTATTGGTTTTACAATGATGTGCGTGTTTTTTTTTTTTTTTTTTTTATTCTGTAAACTGTGTTCTGAACTGTATTCTGTGTCTTCATAGACACTTTTACTACCCGAAATAATGCTCCGATTATCACGAATAGCATATATTTCCGGTAGGAAATTGGATGTAGTTGATACTTTATTTATGTCATTTTTCAAATTTTTCAAAATTGAGCCTAAGCGGTGGAAAAAACGACGAAAAATGACGAAAAAACGGCATTTTTCACGAAAACTGAAATTTTGACAAATTTGATTTCAATATTTCACGATAACTCAAGCCAATATACATTGACCCTATGCGTTAGAAAAAATTACGAATAAACTGCAATATATTAATTAATATCTACATAATCTGACTGTACTTCGCTCAGAATAGTTTTTTCGAATGCAATGGTTTATCATTGCATTCTAATTCTAATTAAAATTAAACGCTATCATTCGCACACCTGTATCCCATGTGGCAGGAGTATCGTTCTTTTTAATTTCAATGTTGCAAATATTTTTGTTTCTTTCGATATATGTTACTGCTATATTTAAAATTATATTATATTATGATAACATGATAGTTTGTATTGTTTATAATTCAAAAATTGTTTTTAAATTATTAATTTTATACTTAACTTCACTCTAAAATAATAAGTAAATATTTAGATATTAATATATTATGTTAAAATGATAATAGGTATATATTATATAAATTAATATTTTCACAATATTATTTGTTGTTTTCTTGTTATTATACCATGTCGAGACATTTTCTTAGACTTGAAATAATGTAATTATTTTGTTTACAGCTATTTCCAATTGCTAAAATGGAATCAAACAAAATGTTGTTCGATGATATTGAATATCTTGCACCCCTTATTAAATTTTGTGAATCGAAGAATTGTCCTGTCATAGGCCCCAATCCATTTCTGACGCCAGAAGAATTATCTGGAGTTACTGAAGAACACATGAGAAATAACAAGGTTTTGCAAAAAATGTACCTTCACAAATGGCATAAGAGTAGCGCATTTTACAAAAGAGTTATGGAATTGTGGAAGTTTCCAAATGAACCACCTTTATCTTTGACTAACAAAATCAAAGAAGAAAATGTTACTATGAAAGAAAATCTAGATATAGAGGAAAATGTATTTAAAAATGAAAACGAAGTTAATGTGGAAAATGAAAGTATGTGTGAAAATATAACTATGGAAGAAAATATAGATGTAGAGGAAAATGTATTTAAAAATGAAAACGACGTTAAAGTGGAAAATGAAGGCATGGAAGATAATATGACCATGGAAGAAAATTTAGATATAGAGGAAAATGTATTTAAAATTGAAATTGAAATTGAAGTGGAAAATGAAGCTATGGAAGAAACTTTAATAAAGGAATACGAAGTATACGAGTATGTAATCATCAAATATAAAGGAACGGAAGAAAATATAATTATTTTGAAATATGTACCCATCGAGGAATATATAGCATCAATTGACGAAAAGTTTATTGATTACTGTCAAACTAATATATTTAACCAACCATTTTACACCATTGAGACTATGGAACGGGCTCACCAAAATTCGAAAGAGTCGATAATTTTCATTCATTCTTTAAGTACGTTTTATAAATAATTATAATACTATTAAAAATTGCTAGTTATTAATTATAATTAATATAGTTTCAAGGAAATGTGATAAAGTTTAAATTATGGTTGTCTAAAAACTTGGAAGAAAATGAATTACAAATTAATTTAGATAATTTTAATTAATTTTTTTTATTATTTATATGTAATTTATACCACTATTTATTTTATAGTATATACGGGAGACAAATAATCGAAGAAATTAACCTTCAACAAAACACAATACTCAGATGGAGTAGATACAATTAAGTCTATTTACTGGACAAACGAATACAGATAATGCATAATATAAATTATAAATATAGGTCTATATTTTATATTTACTACAATTATTATATTAGATTCTGAGCGAATGATGTGTACGCTCATAATTTATAACTTTTAATATATATTATTATATTTATATTACTAATATGATTTAATAATATTATAATGCTGATTATAAAATGTAAAATTGAAATATCTACAGAATTATATAAATTTTCGATGTTATAGTAAGTACCTACATTATTTTAAATTATTTATATTGTATAATATTAATATTTGAAATATTCTACAATTATTAATATTTAAATATTGTATTCTTATATTTTATAATGTCAGAAATTTATCGAATAAATGTTTTGATATTTGGATCATTTAACTTGTATTTGTTAATTATATTAATATTTTTAATGATAACTAGATTATTATTAAGAAGCTAAATGCTTGATGTAATTTTATAAATTATATTATTTTCAATAAAAATATTTGGTTTCTTACTAGACATATTTAATAACAATTAAATTATTATTAAATTTATTAAGTAACTAATTTATTTATTTATTAACTAATTACAATTATCGAATTTACACCATAATTAAAATAATGAAGTTTACAATGAATATAATTTTAAATATCATTTTAAAATATTTATAACGCAAAGTTTTATCACACATATAGAACTCGTAATAAATGAAGACGCAACACGCTATACAATTTTCATGTCTCTAAGTTCTATATAAATACTCATAAAATTAATTGTCACCTAATACCTAAATGTCCATATCTGACAGAACTTCGGTCAAAATACTTTTTCGGATGCAATGGTTTATCATTGCATTCAAATTCTAATGAAAAGTAAACACTATTTTACTAGATTATACTGTTACTAGATTTGTAAAACTGTATCCTTGCGGCAGGATTATCAGCTGTTTTTTATAATTTTAAATTTTAAACAGATATATAAAAAAAAAAATCGTGAATGTAATAATTCAAAATTATTTAGAACTGAGTTAAGTAAAATTTATTTAAGCTTTAATAAAATTTTCAAAATTTAAAAAAAAAAATTTATCAATATTATTTAACATTTTTGTAAAATTTTGTAATATAATATCAATACTTTAAATAATGATTTTACTGAAATTTCAATTTAATAACTATAAAAAAAAATTAAGTGCTAAGTTTTTTTTAATATTTTGGAAATACGTTAAGATATATGTCAGCACGCTTCAATAATATTTTTTATTAATTTTTATTGTAAGAGTATTAAGAAATAATAAGCAATCATTTATATTATCTATTCTTATAATATTAATATTATTTAGATTTTGATCTAAGCGAAGAAATCGATTGGTTTTTCAATGATGTGTGTCTTGACATTTTCTACCATAAATAATACTCCGATTTTCACAAATAGAATAATATGTTTCCGGTTGGAAATTGGACGTAGTAAGTACTTTATATAGGTCATTTCTAGAGTTTCTCAAAATTGACCCAATGCGATAGGAAAAACTATCAAATAATTCTTATTTAACAACAAAAAATAACAGGATAATTACCATGGTAAAATGTATAGTGTTTGATGTGTCAATATTTCATAATCATTTGAAATATTCCACATAATTGTGAATTAATATTATATTTTTTCTTTATAAAAAATATTACACTACTATTTTATATTTGTGCAAATCATATATATATATATATTATCAAATATAGATTATTAATTATTATATTATACTCGTATGTTATATTAATTAATATTATATTATTACTAAATAATTCACCGACTATTTCATTTTATAAATTATTCTATATAATGATTTACCATATAGATTAAACTCAAATACTAAACTATTTTTTTTTTTAAATGTGGAATATAATGTAAAATTATTATACAGGGTGATTTTTTTATCATGATCCAGCGAATAACTTTAAAAATATAAGTAGTTTTTAAAATTTTTTTTTTTTAATTATTACTACACATTTTGATCTATATTTTTTCATAGTTATAATATTTGTACCCTCATCCCTTATATGATAAAACAATATCAACTTTTAATTTTCAAATGGCAACATATGTTTTAAATAGTAAAATCTTAAAGAATGCATATAAATAAAATTTTAGACGTGCAGTTTGTGGAAATCCGACTTATACTTCACGAGTAATTAACATTTGAAAGTATAGACGAGGGGAGTTCGCGGTAACATCAACAATAATCGACATATCGCATCGATAATAATTAGATGATTTCAAATTATCGATGTTGGTAATTGATATTGAACCAAATATCGATTATGTTGCGAAATTTGAAATCATCTAATTATTATTTTTTTATTTTTCCGTTTTTTCGTCATTTTTTACGTCGTTTATTCTACCACTTAGGGTAAATTTTGAGAAATTTGAAAAATGACCTAAATAAAGTACCAACAAAATCCACTTTCTTACCGGAAACATATGCTATTCGTGATAATCGGAGCATTATTTCGGGTAATAAAAATGTCTTCAGAATAAAAAAAAAAAAAAATCACACATCATTGTAAAAACCAATACATTCTTCGCTTCGCTCAGAATCTAAAACATACATCAAATATAAATTTTAATAAATTGAATTGCATATTAAAAACAATTATTTATATAATTAGTAATTACCTATACTCGTATCATAAATTTTAAAACAATAACAATTAGTATTAGTAATTAGTATAGTACATGTAACATTTAAGTGTTCCTAATAAATTATAAAGTGAGCAGTCTATTATTAAAATAATAATTATTAATTTTGAATCCAAAGGAATATTTATAAAATTATACTTTATTATAATAAAAATTATAAATATAATCTAATTGATTTGATGTTTTTTCTAACATATCTCATAATAATTATGATAATATGTAGGTACTTACTAAAAAAATGTTATTCTAGATAAACTATGAATAAATATATATAATTGTAAATTAATTTAAATATATAAAATATAAAATATATAACAAACATTTGTATGTATAATAATTTTTTATAAATATGATTTAATTGTATATATTATATTAATGATCCATAAATTAATAATTATTCGTATAACTATATGAAAAGAAATATATTATTATGTAGATTTTTACGAGTAAGTAGGTAAATTTTATTTTATATTATATTATTAAAATATACATATATAAATATAATTATATGTAAAAATTAATTAAGTGTCCAGGTAATGTTTGCGTTGTATCACTTATAAAAATATCCTGTAAATAAAACTTGTAGTTAATGTTCCTTTATGACGACATGTCGGCATTTATTTGTGGATATTGTAATTCTCAATAACATATTCAGAATTTTGTAGTCTTACTTCTGCTGTTTTTATGCTCGAATACAATGTATTCTAAATTAAATTGTTTTTTTTTTTTTAACAATTTTGCTATATTTCATAGAATTATTTGTTCGATAAGTAATAGTATAAAAATATTAAACTGTTAACTGTTATATTACTATACAATAATAAAATTATATAAAAAAATTAAGAAATTGTAAGTTTTTCCAAGACAACATTTTTAAATCATAAAAGTACAAATTTTTTATATTTCATAGTTATTGGAAGTACTCTCATAATTTATTTTATAGTGATCTCACTGATCTGATCACTGATCTGACACCTGAAATAGTTCAAATTACAAGATAAAAAATGTTTGTTATTTATTATTTTCTTTTGGACAGTAATGAATAATGACATAATATTTTATAATGGCAAACAATCATTTTTATTAAACTATAAGAACTAAAAATATATACAAAAAATGTTATTACCACTCAATTTATAAAATTTATACATTATAAAGTATACAGGAAAAAATATAATTTGTAACAAAAATATATATATAAAATACAATTGTTTTAAATTGTAATATACAAAATTGAATTTTATAGCTATGTAATCAAATTGAATAATCTGAGAATTTTTCTAAAAAAAACTGGAGGAAAATCAGATTATCCATATCATAATACACGTAAAAATTTTGAATTTAATTTTTATAATGTATTTAAAAGACAACTCGTATGGCGAATGGACGTGTATCTGTCAAATGATTTTCCTCAACGTGAAATGTCCACGACGGTAATGTTAATAAAACTTGTAACTTTAAATCATCTAAATCAACGAGTTTTTTATCGTCCGTATTTACGTTATTATCCAACAAGCAATCTCCATCGATCACGGCTACGGCTTCAGTATATTCAACTGTCGGTGTAATCACTATCATACCTGGCTCGATGGACTCGGAATAAAACTTGCGAAATAAAGATAATATCTTATTGACTTTGGTCCATAGTATTTCAATTGGAATGCTACAAGAGGTCGACATATCGATCAGTTCTTTTTCCATTTCCGCTGACTGGTAGTATATTTTATTGTACATTTTGGTACTTTTTCGGGTTTCGGTTTTTATAATTTGACCATGTTCCGATGCCTTCTTTTTAATAAATTTGCTAGATGACGACGATGATGGCGATAACAACGACGGCGACGACGACTTTAACTCTATGATATTATGGTTGTAGTTTAGGATTTCTGGTATAACGGCGTTATCAACCGCATTATGGGCAAGGACTACGTCAATCTTATCGTTAATGAGAATCGATTCTATAATAATATTAACGAATACTTTATTAAAATAAAAAATAGGTATATTCCATATAAATAAATTTTCAATATTATATTCTTATGGAAAATCAGTGCGATATAAATATGACCTCATGTTTTTAGCATTTATTAATAATTAATTAGTGCTATATTGATATATTTGGAATTGATCGACAATATACGATTATACCTAATACATCTATGTTACTAATTTTTATTTTGCTCGAAATTAAGGGAAAAGTAGGTACTATTAAATTGTATATATCTACCTTCTACCTAATTAGTAATTTTGTATACTGATCTAGATATTTTATGTTAAGAAAAATTTAACTTACGCGAGGTAATTGTGGTAATATTACTGTATTGATCTTTGATAATGGGAATACTAAGCTTTTTTGATTTTTTCTTGTTGAATTTGGTGACAAAATCGTTCATATTGTTTCGTATTTTCGGTATACGGGTCGATTTACGAAGATTAATTGCAGTTTCAGAAGCAACTTCAAGATCAAAATTTGCGTTGGCCATAATTATTAATAGGAATAATAATTAAATTAAAATGATTATTTTAATTTTGACAATAATTATATACCTATAATTTTGAATGTAACGTTTAGTCAATCGTTAAATTGTTGTTTAGTCAACGGTTAGTCGGAAAATTACTATATAGTGTATTATGCGTGGAGTGAAGAACGTAATTTGAAATAAATCTTAATTAATATCTTAGCAAATTCAATGTTTATCATTAACTAACATAATATTTAACAGTTACTGATTTTGTGTGATAGTTGATAATTAACACTCCATGTGTAATATAATATACGTTCTCTTCGGATATACCATAGAGGATAGTAATATAGATAAGTTAAGACTTAAGAAATATGAATAATATATTATTAACATACTATAAATTATTTTTTCAATTTTTAATTATATTAGATAACGTTTATTTGATAAAAATATTTAATTATTATAACGGCCATCTAATATTACTAACAAATTTGTTAGTAATAAGAATAACAAAATGTTATTACTAACAAATTAACTATTGAATTTTGGTTTCAAGTTATCTATTTAAAATTGTAAATATGTATCAATAACTAATTTTTGCTAGTAAATTGTATACATTGATCATTATAATGTATGACAAATATATTAAAATTATTAATTTCTGGAAAAAAAAAATCATATGCAATTAAATAATGCGATTAAATTCTGTTTTATAATTTTATAATAAACATATTTATTTAAAGGATAAAATCAAGAAAATTGGTAAAGGCGTTCTTAAGTTATGGCGTGATAACGAGAAATGTGGATTCTATATATAGGTATTATATTATATAGAATCCGTTTTTTCGTCTTTTTTAGATTCTGAGCGAAGCCAAGAATGTATTGGTTTTACAATGATGTGTGATTTTTTTTTTTTTTTTTTTTTTTTTTTTTTTTATTCTGAAGACATTTTTACTACCCGAAATAATGCTCCGATTATCACGAATAGGGTATGTTTCCGGTAGCAAAGTGGATTTAGTTGGTACTTAATTTAAGTCATTTTTCGAATTTCTCAAAATTGACCCTAAGCGGTAGAAAAAACTTCGAAAAAATGACGAAAAAACGGCATTTTTCACGAAAAATGAAATTTTGACGAATTCAATTTCTATATTTCTCGATTACTGGGGCAATTTTTAAGATAGAGACTTGAAAATTTTTTTGGGAATTCACATAGCTATTATATATATGTGGTAAAATTTTGGAACAGATACATTAATTTTTCTACAAAATATAGCACTTTGAATATTTCGTAAAATTCACGTTTTTACGTATATAATGTTTGATAAAATAGTCAATTTTAGGTATTATGGTCTGAAAATTTTACCGAAGTATACTTACATATTAGTTAACATCATACTAAAATATTAGAAAAATATTTTTATATTTTTATAACTGTTTTAAGTTGATATTTTTAGTATAACGAAAATATTAGAATCCATACGTATAAATAAATATTCTGAAAACACTTTTACTACCCGAAATAATGCTTAGATTTTCACGAATAGTGAATTTCCGATATAAAAGTGGATGTATATGGTACTTTATATAGGTCATTTTTCGAATTTCTCAAAATTGACTATAAGCGGTAGAAAAAACTTCGAAAAAATGACGAAAAAACGGCATTTTTCACGAAAAATGAAATTTTGACGAATTCAATTTCTATATTTCTCGATAACTCGGGCAATTTTTAAGATAGAGACTTGAAAATTTTTATGGGTGTTCACATAGCTATTACATATATGTGGTAAAATGTTGGAACCGTTACGTTCATTTAAAGTTGATATTTTTAGTTCAAACGAAAATTATAATCTACTGAACTTCGCTCAGAATCGTTTTTTCGATTATATTTTTATAATTAATATTAAACTTAATTAAATTAAAAACGGCAATATATTAATCAATACCTACATTATCTGACTGAACTTCGCTCAGAATCGTTTTTTCGAATGCAATGGTTTAATATTGCATTTAAATTATAATTATAATTAAATACCATGATATGCACACCTATATCCCTGCGGAAGGAGTATCAAATCGTCTTTTTTTTATATATATATATACTCAATATTGCGTATAAAAATGAATATACATATTATACATTTATAAATTATATTTAAACTTATTTTCTAATATACTTACATATTAATAATAATAAATTATTATTATATAAATAATATATTATTACAGATTATAATATAGTGTTTATTAGGTACTATATTATAATTCAATTTTTCTATGAACTAAAATACATAATATTATTGTTTGTTGTTTATAAAAATAAATATATTTTAATGTATTTTTTATATTTAAAAAAATTAAAATTATTAAGTATTAGTACTCTGGACTTATAACATGAAAAATAAAACTTCTTTTGTTGAACTGTTGAACTTTTTAAATTGTTAATGCCCAGGCCTTGGTACTACGGTTAACTGTTTTTTTTTTTTTTTTTTTAAATATACATTATATTTTTTCTATAGTATTTGAATGTAACAATAAAACTTGGTAAACTACATGCAAATTGAAAAGTTAACTATATACTGTAAAAGTAAATAGACTATTATAATTTATTATTTTCAAATAATGTGGAGTATTATAATAGTATTGTTTTGGAGTCATTCGTCTTCAAAAAAAAAAAAAAAAAAAAAAAAAAAAAAATTAATAACTGTCTAAAAAATCGTATGATGTTGCAAGTAGGATGTGATCTTAACCATATAGGACAATAAAAAAAAAAGAAGGTTAAAGTGTTAAAAGACGAGGGAGAAATCTGTATACGTATACTGATGCGTGTATTTGAAACTGGCAGGTGTTTACGTAGCCAGGTCTAGAGATATTCGAAATTCGAGGGAGTAGCGAGAACATTAGAATTTTTGCGGCTGCCGCTGACCTCTCAAATCTTTATTCAAATACCAGTTTCTTGTATCTATTGAGTATTATTGTTTGCCCGGTGGAGTATAGAATATAAAGGATACCATTATTATTATATTTTTCGAGTATACCAGTAATAATCAACCTAAGATACTGCCTAAAAAGGGGCCGATATATGTTCACAAGGCGTCCTCAAAATTATAAACATTAAAAATATATTAAAGAAATTTCGTATTTTTATAATTAAAATTAATAAAATAATTGAATAAAACTACATCAATATTATAAGATTATTAAGGATGTGTTTTCGAATAGCTGTTTCGAAATTATATATTTAGTTGATATAAAATATTACACTTTATTGCCATTTATAGATACCTAAGTGTATTGTTACAAAAATACAAATATCAATATAAAATCATACTTTAGTCTGAAATTAATTAATTAGGCACGTAATATTTGTTTATTTGTAATTAATTAAAGTCACTAAAAATTATAATATAGGTGAATTATAATTCATTCAAGCAAGTAAGTATATAATATTATAGTAGTACCTGTACATAACACATAAGCATACCGCCGTTGGACGAAAAACATTAAGCCTAATGTATCCCCACGCCGCATCTTGCCTTGGCATGATATCTTTCTAACGATATAGATATGAATTACAAGAACGGCCATTGGTCGAGGGTGGTAGGCGATTGCTGTTTATTATTTATACGTAGCGTGTCAAATGACATTATATTAAAAAAAATTCAAATGAGTCATAAAATAAATAGCTATTTAAATAAATACAAATATTTTAGATGATTACAATTGCTAGAAACTAATAGGAGCACATACAAATAATAATATTAATCTAATACCTTAGACTTTATTTTATGATATCTATTAGATACTCGTTATTTGAGCACAGTGTATAAATGTAGCAACGTGACTGTATTTCCCTATCGATTTACGTCGACAATATTCGGTTGCACACAGAGAGGACTCCTCAATGACTCGGGTTTGATGTATATACACTATACACATAAAATGGTACCTAAATTAAAAGTATAATATAATAATATAATGTACACATGTATATACATAAAAATAAAATATATTTTAGATACTGAACAAAGGGAAGAATTAGTGGTTAAGTTAGTTTAGGTAATAATGATGTGTGTCTTTTTTTTCTTTTTTATTCATTTTTGTTTTTTTTTTTTTTTTTTTTTTTTTTTTTTTTTTTTTTTTTTTTTTTTGTTTTTTTTTTTTGTTTTTTTTTTTTGTTTTTTTTTTTTTTGTTTTAAGTATGAAGACACTTTTACTACGGTAGAAAAAACGGCAATAAATTAATCAATAGGTACCTATTTATCTGACTGAACTTCGCTCAGAATCGTTTTTTCAAATGCAATGGTTTATCATTGCATTAAAATTATAATTATAATTAAATACTATGATATGCACCACCTATATCTCTGCGGCAAGATTATCAGATCGTCTATTTTTTATGTTCACACCCTCACTAGTTAGCACTCTCGTTAGCACACTCGTTAGCACTTGTTGAATGACCAGAATAATAATTTTATTTTCAATTTTACGTCGTAGATTAATTTTTTTATAATATAAGAGATCTTTGAAAAATAATTAAAGTACCTATTATACATTATAGTACAATATATAAAAATAAAATTAATTTCCAATTTTTATTTATCATAAATCATAATATAAACGTTTATTATATTAAATTAATAATATTATAATATAAATTATAGATTAAAAAAGTTATTTTTATAATTAATCTTACATTAATTATAAAATTAAAACATAACAGTAATTGAATAAGTTCTAATAAAGTTATACATTATTTAATTAAAGAAATTAATGCGATTTAAATTTAAGTAGCAAAATTACAAACAATTGTAATTTTTATATATTTACTATAAAAATGTAGAATCTTACACACAGATTATATCTATGAAATATATAAACATATTTAATGATAAATTTATATTATCATGCATACTAGTAACACAATAAACAGCGAACACATTTATTTCATTATACGATTAAAAGTAATTTCAATTTAATTTAATTTAATTATACAAGTACAAATAAAATATATACTAATTTCATCTAACCTAATTACAAAATACTTATATAAAATTATAAACATAATTTTAATAACATATATATAGTATAATGCATAGGTACCTACTAGTGACTCCACAAACTTTGAACACATGGTCTTAATCATTTAATTTAATTCTATGATTAAAAATAACATTTACTTATATAATTAGATATAATATTATATGTTAAACAATTATTTTATCTAATTCAATTATACAAATTAAAATATAATTTAAAATATTACTATCATTATAATTAAATACTTACTATAATTATTATTAAAATATTAAATAGTTATCTATTTAAATAATAATTATAATCTATAAAGATTTATTAACGCGCAGATACCAAATTTATATAATATGTAAGATTTAACAATCGAACATATTATCATTTGAAATAATTATACGATTAAAAATAAAATTTACTTATTTAATTTAATTACACAATTAAAAATATAATTACTTACATATTATTATGAAAAAAATATTGTCTAAATCTACATGTAAAATATAATAATAATTTAAAAATATAAGAACCTAATAAATAAATTAAAAATATTACTATCGTTATAATTAAATACTTACTATAATTATTATTAAATAGTTATCTATTTGAATAATAATTATAATCTAATCTTTGATCTGCAGATTACAAATTTGTATAATATGTAAGATTAAACAATCGAACATATTTTTATAATTTGATTTAAATGTACGATTAAAAATAAAATTTACTTATTTAATTTAATTATACAATTATAAATTAAGCACTTATTTAATCTTATTTATTTATACAATTTAAAATATAATTATTTTCATATTATTATAAAAAAAATATTTCCTATACTCTACATGTAAAATATAATAGTAATCTAAATATAAGAACCTAATAAATAAATTTAAAATATTACTATCGTTATAATTTAAAACTTAGCATAATTATTATTAAATAGTTATCTATTTGAATAATAATTATAATCTAATGAGATTCTTTGAGTGGGTATAAATATGTAAGATTTAACAATCAAACATATTTTTATCTTAAAATAAAATTTACATATTTAATTAAATTATATGATTAAAAATAAAATTATTGTTCTTATAATAGCCTTAAAAGTACCTATAATGAGTGTATATTATTTTTTAAATTTATATCTATATTATACATATCAACGTTACAAAATACAAGTAGTATTTAAATAATATTAAAGTACATCAATTGTTTTTATAATGCATTATCTAATTATCAATATCCATTTATACTATATTTCCCTTATATATATATATATATATATAGGTACCCATATTATGTAAGACAATATTTACAAATGAGTCCAGTGACCAAGTGAATACGTTAATATGGTATAAGTTATTACATAATATCATTTTACACATGGCATACGAGTACATATATATTATATATATATTTTATTTTAATTTAATTTTTTTCATCCTTTTATATATATATATATTTTTTTTTGTGTGTATTATTGAATGCATATATTAGTATATATAGTATAGATGTAACTTTTAACTCTAAAATATTTCATTGATAATGTGTAATAAAATTTGGGATGAAAAAGAAAAAAAATAGAGAAATTAATTTTAACAATAAGAGATTTTAGTTAATTATTGAGATTTAATTTCAAATATATCGAAATAATAGCTAATGTATACGTTATACATAAAAAAGAATAAATTTACAAGATGTTATTGTCTGATGATGAAGTTGAGTTGACGGCGAGAAACAAAAATTAATCATTTGGATTGAAGGCATAAAAATCTTGGTTCACAACGATTCCATCTCTCGAACATTAGGTATGATTATGGCCAACAGCCTTACATGATAGATAACATGGTATTATTATATTATTGTATATTGTTATTATATTATAGCGGATTATAATAATATAACGTATGGAATAATTTATATTTAATTTGATTGTAACATTTATTTAAACGTTAATATTTTTATAACATTTTATTATAAATTCGCACAAGCACAATATAATATTATTACAAGTATAAATCGAATAGAACCAATTTAACATAATTACAATACTACAATAGACCTACTATAGTAATAATGTCTCTTAGTAGTTACATTTTACAAAAATTCTTATTGTTTTATTTTATCTTAGAAACATTAATTATCGTCTGCGTTCAAGAGATCATAGAAAGCAGATCTTATTATTCTTTATAAACGTTATACTTCTAAAATATGTAGGATAGCAAAACAAAATAAAAGGTTAAAATACGAGTACAAATAAGATTAAACTATTATTAATACGCGCGATTGTACCTGTAAAAATTCAAAGGGGAATCCGCGAATTTATCGCTTAATTTTCTAACCTAAAAACTACACTTTACCTACCAATTTTTATTTTTTTTATTCTTCAATTAAGTAATTTTGGCGACCATTCCACACGTCATATATTATAGAAAACGCCTTATAGTAAAATAACTACAATAATAATAAGTCATATATTACCGTTCCGACGTCGGTGCGTTTGCGTTGTTGCCGTTTCTACATTGACGCCTTGTGGTGCGTGCGTGTGACGACGACGTCCATTTTGTACATTTTCGTTCCGTTTTCTGTATTGATACAAAAAGAAAAATATTTAAGCGTTATTAATATCGTTTTTTGGATTATAGAAATCTATGTATGATTCATTTTAATTATAACTTACTGTATTATTTATTACGGAATGACAATGTTCAGGATTCAGGTGGTGGTATCATAGTAGCCGCCGCCGTCGCCGCCGCCGCCGCCACCGGCGTTGTTGTCGTCGTTTTCTGTTCGGTGTTGTTTACTGTTTTGAATGCTTTGAAAGAATAAAATCGGAGAGCTTGCGCGTGCCTTTTTATGAGTGCTAGGCCGCCGCCCACAGATGATTTCCATAGGTGGGACGCTCTATGAACGCGACTAATGGCCACAGACATATAATAAAAACAAAATACGGAATCGGGTCTCATAAAAGACTGCGTGTTATATAATTATTGTCGTACGATTTTGTTCCCCTCGTTCGAAATTCGGCGACTGGTTGGGTTCGGTCATTAGTTTTGTCCATAAAACGTGTTATTCGTATTTTCAGTATTCCGTCTAAAAAAAAAATTTGTGGACATCTATTATATAAGATATATAATATAATATAATGAAGTCCGGTTTTTCGGAAATAACGACAAACGCATAAAATACATATTGTATAGCTCAAGTATTACATTATATTGTATATAATATTAGATACCTAGGTGGTATCTTAATAGCTGTGACGTCTGAATGCCCGATGTTCAACATTATACCTAATGTCATCCGTTCGATATCTTTACGAACAATCGACTAATTTTACGATCCCAACCGTGGAATCTCGCGACGTGTCCGCTTAGGTTGTGACATTCCTGTTTTAAACATATTTAATATGAACATTTTATGCAAAGTATATATTTATAAAAAAAACTTCGACTGACAATAATTTATATGGGACATTATACATGAATCGTTTAGATTGTCGTAACAATGCTCGTTTGACGAGAAATAATATTTTTCTTTTAACGTTTTGATTGACATAATATCATTGTCCATTAATTTTCATATTCCATTCGAGTGATGACAATATACTATATACTCGTATTATATTGTATACTGTATAATGATATGGAAAGTAGTCTGTAAATACAGTCGAAAAATGTAACCTTAGAAATCATTTTTTTATTTTAAATAGACGTTTTAAACGTCGTGTGATATTTATGTAATTAAATATTTTTTCATTTAAATAAACGCGTATAAAATTAATTAACGCGTTTAAAATATAACGATGAATTTAAATAAAATCGATTCAGTAGTTTTACTAATGTTAATATACTAACGATAATAATATTATAATGAAATTTTATTAATATTCAAGATCTTGTACATTTTAATATACCTACATGTTAAAAATGATTCAAACGTTATTAATAATGGTTAGAGGTCAACGGTTATAGACTTTTGAATATTACAAAAACATAATATATTATAATTTATTCCACTTGAGTTATCGACTAAATAATCATATTATATGTACTCTATATATCTATTTACCGCTTATTATCATTTTATAAAAATAAAATATCACCGAATTCGATAAATATTTTGTGCGTAGTATTATTACGGCAGTAATTTCTTTGGTAACATTTTAACAACAATAGAAAAATTATTAATACGTAAATTAGGTATAGGAAACAACTGAAATAATAATAAAAGTTGAATTCTGTTTGTATAGAAGTATGTTACAGAAAAAATATGTATTTAAATTACGGCAAAATAAAAATTTCAAAATATTACATTAATACTTGTATATTATGCTTATCTTCATTAGAAAGCTATACGCACATATAATTAAAAATAATTGTTTATCAGATCATGATCAACCTAACATAATGTTTTTTTAATAATTAATATAGATTTTTAATTACGTATTAACTAAGATATACAAGTATTATCGTAAAAGCACATCATTAAAAAAGACGAGCTGATACTTCTGCCGCAGGTAGAAAGGGTGTGCAAATAGGTGTGCAAATCATAGTGTTTAATTTTAATTAGAAATTGAATGCAATGATAAACCATTGCATTCGAAAAAACAATTCTGAGTGAAGTTCAGTCAGATAATGTAGGTATTGATTAATATTTGCCATTTTTTCGTCGTTTTATTTAACGCATAGGGTCAATTTTGAGAAATTCGAAAAATGACCTAAATAAATTACCAACTAAATCCACTTTCTAACCGTACTCGTATGCTATTCATCAAATCTTAGCTTTATTTCGGGTAGTAAGGGTGTCTACTCACATAAAAAAAAAAAAATAATAATAATTCACTTCATTATAAAACCAATTATGTTTTTCTCAAAATCTAAAATAAAAGTATTAACAACAACATTGTAAACGTTATTACTTCGTAAATTTGAAAAAAAAGTAATTAATAAATAATAATATATATACTGATATTATAAAAATATAAAATTAAAAATATGGGATTTCATATTATGTACAAAGACGCTATACAACTTTATACACTATATGTTTTAATTAAAATTTAATTGGGTTTTATAAATGTGAAAAAATCCTGGATGATTTATCATATATTCATTTTACTACGTCCTTTCAACGAATACTTATCTGGTTTATATCCTCGTAAAACCAGTTTTTTTATTGTTATTATACATTATTACTGTACAAAGATTCTTTTTTTCTTACATTGTTAATGTAGTTCTTCATATTATAATATATTATGTATTAAATTAATAAATTTAACAAAAATAACCAACACTTGTCACTTGTCACTTGTATGATAAACAATCTTATTTCAAATTTAAATTAATTACGATAACTAGATTTTTTTAGTAATATTTAATATTTAGTATCTAGGTACTTGTATATATTTTAAAATTAGTTGATTTTATTTATGTTTAAAAATTTATAAATTAGTATAACCTAATCTAATGATTCTTATATTAATCAACTTACGAATATATAAATCAATTATTCAATTTTTATATAATTTTAAGCAATGCATGAATATATATATACTTAATCAATTATAATTTCAACGTAATATTTTCTATATAATTTATAATATCAGATATATATTATTTATTTAAAAATTTAAGTAATTAGAAAAATGACACCTATATTCACTACAGTTATATAATATACATAATAATATTGTATACTATGTTTCATCAAATTACAGGTATATATTTTAAGAAAATATTGATTTTAATAAATTTTAATATTAAATAGTATGTACATTGTACATTATTATATTTTTTTATATTAATTATAGTATAATATACTGCTAATTGTATTACATATATAATATAAAGTATAATATTATATTCCCCATTATTATTTTTTATTTTTTATAATATAATTTTCCGAAAATATTAACATTTGATTAGTCAACGAAGATAAAATATAAAAATAAGTTAATAATTTGTTTGAAAATACTAAAAACTAATCAATCATTTTAAAGGGCAATAAGATTGTTCAATAAAATAATATCATGTAACTGACAAAATAACAAACATGATTTTATTATTATTATAACAAATTATTTTAAGAGTATAGACTAATGGACATGGACTAATGGACTAATGGACTAATGGACTAATGTACTAATGGACTGATAGTGTAATGGTGTAATAGGTAAAACCTAACGGTATGATAAGTATTTTAAGCGATTAATATCTATAGTATAGGTTTGTTCTGAAGAATAACATTAGTTTTTTTTTTGTGTAAATGATTTTGGTTTAGACTGTGTGGATGGATTATTAATGATCATTGTTTAAGTAAACGAGTGAAATGTAAAAAAAACGAAACTCATACTGGTATGGAAAGGATACAGTTATGATAGAATCCATAACTGTATAAAGTGTTATTTATTAATTACAATTTAAATTCAATGAAATATCATTGTATTAAAAAATGACTCTGATCGGAGATCTATTTTATTATCAATTTAAAACAGCCATAATTAAGTGGTAATTTAGAAAAATAACATATTATTCTAAGACTGCTAATTTTAAGTTATAATTTCAAATTTCAATAAAATTATCTAACCTTGAAATCCAAATTGTCAATATTATTAATCATTATAGAAGGAAATAGGAATTTTTAGAAATTTTTAAGAGTTCTCTATTTTAAGTTTTATGAAAAATTAACTTAACAATTCCCAAATGTTATTACGTATTTATAAATACCAATATGAACACTCAATAATAATAATATAAAATTTCCAGTTGCCGGAATATTAATGAATTTTATTTTTTAAATTTAATTTCATGCATGTTATTATTCAATATAATATAAGTATTAATTTTTCGATAAAAATTTAATAAAACATTATATTGTAATACATAATATAATATGTAATATTATATCATATTATTTTAAAATGTATTAACATATACTAGGAAATCCAAGAGCAAAAGCGATATGCGTTTCCTATTAAAATGTTTGATAAGTTTTATTTATCTGATATATAGAGTATTATAAAGTGACCTATCACCTTTCCCTTTAGGTACACATGTTATTAGAATAATAACACAAATATTTAATTTTAAATATGATAAATAGAAGTACTTCGTTAATACAGATTAATGCTTTTGTATTATATTATAACAGTTTATATAACTTTTTACATATTATATTCTTATTTATATCGTATATTTTAAGGCAGCTCTCGTTTGTTGTCTCTGTTACGCATACGTATAATATAGTATTTCTACATATCGTAGTTAGGACTATATTAATTTATAATTGATTTTAGTTTTAATTTACCTATTAACAAATTTGTTGATTAAAAATAAAAATAATGCGCTTCGTTACAATAACGCTTTATTTTTATGAATTAGAAACAACTGGAAATATGTTTTTTATAATCATACGTAATATTTGTTATTTGGACGACGCATAAAGACTGTTAAAACTCTCATACAGTCATACAGAATCAAACAATTTGCGTAACCACTGTATCTGTATGTGCAAACATTTTAATAGTATATCGTGTATTGTATAAATTGTGCAGTTGCACACCGATTTGTAACCAGGTGGTTTTCGGTTAAGACAGAAGTATGATGCGCAACCATAGATATTTTAAAAATGTCTAAAAGATAAAAAGAATAAAAGATCTATGTGTCAATGATTGATAAGTAGTTTGAATATTTATGTCAGTTTTTAATAATTGTCAATGGAGGAAAAGCCTATATTTATTCATTGTATGATGAACGGCAATGAAAATATAAAAAACAAGTTGTTTTATCTTTTGTGACATGAAAAACGTGCAATATGAATGATAACACGAAAAACATGTTGTTTAAAGTTAATATCTCTTACGTTTGATCGCCCAAAGGTGCGCGTTTGGACGTAATCGGATGCGAGTATTTTTACTTAGTACCTATACGTATATAGTATATTACATAATATTCATTCTCAGCTACGCGTTAGATATTAGATGTTAACGCACGTTATAATGTGAATTATACTATTATGTATCTGTATTATTATAGTTATAGTTGGACGACGAGATGTTTCATACATTCATTATACGTATCTCTTAACATATGAATATTATTTGACCTTTATACTCTTACGAATAACAATAAGCGCACAAGACAAGGCGTATAAAAAATATTATACTTATATATAATATATAGGATATTATATATATATATATATATATATATATTATATATATAGGATTATATATATCGTATGTTATGTACAGATCGCCGCGTGCGTGTGTCATGCGCACGTGATGGTGGTGTACAGCACAGCGCGGCGGTTCTACGTTCTATGTAATAATGCATTTTAAATTATGAGTTCATGTTAATTATCAAAATGAAAGAATGAAACTAATGTGTCGCTCCTGTCGGAAACGCTACCCAAAGTTGGTGCTTGCAGCACAGCCACACCCATTGCGCACAACTTGGCCGCCGAGGTTACTTCTTATTTGGAACCGAGTAGGTATAGATGTAATTATTAACTAATTCTATTACTTTAAAAAATTCCATTTAATTATATATATATTATTTTATTTTACCATAAAAACTAATCATACATTAAAAACAAAATAAAATATTTTATTTCCTTCATTTTTAATAAAAGAGAGTAATCGAACAGTTGTCTAAGTCAGAAGCTGCCATTGCATAAGTTTAATACACTAATTAAATCATTATAAATCAAAATATGTAAAAAAAAACGTATTATACCATTATAATATACAAACTACTCTGATATTTAATGAAGAAGACCATAAAATAATAATAATAATAATAATAATAATAATAATAATAAAATATCATACAAATTATTTCTTAAAATTATGAATATAGAAATAATATTATACTTTTTTTTGTCCTGTCAAATTCTACCGTATGTTTTTCAGTGGACCAGTGTGATTGCGTTTTGCGTGAATTTATGTCTGAAATTTATTATTTTACGGGACAAGTGTGGCCGTGTGGCGTGTTCAACACTACATCGCGTGACTTTGCACGTTTGCACATTCATATTTAAAGGTTTATTTTGTTAATCATTTAAAATATTTATATTTATTTAATATAATAAAATAATGTTTAATTAATTTGATAACTTTTATTTTTATGTGCATTGAAACCATAGTCAATTACAGATAATAATTATGCATATATATATATATATATAAGTATATAATTTAGTACTTATAATACCATGTGGGTAAAATATTTTTTACGAAAGGGGGCCTCAAATATATAGTCGCACCCCGGCCTTATAATATATAGATCTGGCACTGTAAATAATATGCGAAACAAATCTTATAATATATTGTAATATTCTGCGGCATCATGTACAATAATAATACATTATAATAATATTGTCGAGTGTATTGGTGGTGAGAGACGGAAAATAGTATTTGTATCTGATGGGCGTTACTCGTTTGACTGGTTGGGGCCGAGTACGTAAAAATATATTATAAGGAGAGGAATTCGGCAGGAAAATAATAACCTGTGACCGTAAAAAGACGATTAAATTAAATTGATACTTACACCTGTATAACGCACGGTTAAAAGAAATTCATGAATTTTTAAACAACAGAGTAAATAACAATAATAAAAAAAAAAAAAACCCATTATCGTTCAAATTCTTTGTAAGTCGTTTCTTCGTCGTTAGCTGTCTACTCAGCGGCAGTCCTATACGATTATATGGACGACGGGTTATACAGTATATGAAAAAAAAAGGAATAATAATAACGATAACTATTATTAGAAGACCATGTCAAAAACGATAACGTTAATTTACGTGCTGTGATAAAATTATAACCATACATAATAATATATTATATTATATAAGCGATAAAGAATTCTTAGTAAGGATATTAATAATGTGACAGCTACTCAGACTTACCCGAAAATCACATTAATTTACTTGACACATGACGCACACATTTTTCACATTATCCATGGCCATCTGAGTTATATAATATATTATTATTATACTCGTACAGTATATATTATATTCTAGAAAAAACACATGTGTTAAATATAAAGATATACTCGTATAGTAATAAATATTTAAACATGTTTATTTAAAAGTAATCTCTAAAACAATTTACGTTTTATAATCTACAATGATAATAATCATTACATAAATGTATGATTATCCGACACAATAATATCAATAATATTATTATATTTCGTAAAATATTACGAAATAGTAATTTTAAGACAAGTACAAAACCCATATTGAATATGTGTTTTTTTTTTTTTATCCGTTTTTTTTTTTATGTCGTAAAGACGAGTATTTTTTTAAAAAATAAATACATTTGTGATATGCATTTACATATACTTATAATATTATAATCATGGATGAATTTGTTACTCGTTATGTTGACAATAAGGCCGGTAACGCACTAGGCAATCAGGCAACTTAGCCATGGTTTCCGAAGCCAAAATATTGAGCAGCCAACTTCGGCAGCCTAATATGCTTAAGTACATGTAATATCATAGGGGATTTAATAATTAGTAGGGGTACGCTCAAAAAAATAAAAAATAGAACAGGTACTCCGTCCCCCCGCGTACCTCCCCAAATCGAAAACTGTATATAACGGTCGTTATAATAAATAATATAATAATATGTATAATACGAAAAATATGCCTGGCTGCAGCTTTGACTAGTGCCCGCTGACTGAGAGCAGCCACATACATTTACATACATTTACTTTGTCTCGCTTTGGCTGCGGCAGCCGGGAATTATTGGCTGCCTAGTGAGTTACATGCCATATGCTTCCATGTGTTGGATTGGAGGCCACAACCATGGTTGCGTAGCCTGGCTGCCTAGTGCGTACGGGCCTAATGCGTCAGTAAGTAAACCACCGACAAAAAAAAAAAAAAAAAACAGTAATATTCGTCAGTATCACGAAGATTACTTAAAAATAGGATTTTCTTGTACTGGTGATATGGATGATTCTCGTCCATGGTGCATTGTATGTGGTGATAAGTCAATCGCACATTTCTAATTAAATGTATATATAATTAATTCAAAACAAATTTGTTCATCCAAATACAAGTCAGTGTGCTGTGTATAATAAAAGTTTGGAAATCACTGAACTAGAGACTTGAAAATTTTATAGAGTGTTAATTTATGTATTATATGTGTACCTATATGGTTCCTATATGTGTGATAAAATTTTGCGTTTTAAATATTTAATAAAAAATGTCAAAATTTTAATCAATATTTACATTATCTGACTGAATCATTTTTTCGAATGTATTGGTTTATCATTGCATTCAAATTCTAATTAAAATTAAACACTATGATTTGCACACCTACATGGCTGTATCCCTTCGGCAGGAGTATCAGCTCTTCATTTTATGCTTGGTGCGACGTACAAGAGTTATTTATTAGGATATAAAGAAGAATTAATAATATTGTTTTTACGTCTAGGTATAAATAAATTTTAAATAATTAATAATAAACAAACAGGTTTATAAATCTATATAAATTTTTAGTTATTTCGTTGGTATAATATTTTTAATTTATACATACTTTCCAAACAACCAACGTTATCGTAGTTTTATAGTGTACGGTGTACGGTGAAATAGAAAGAGAAAGAGAACTGAAAAGATTTATATGTTAAGATGTTTGGAATAGACCGTTTTTTTCGTATGTAACAGTGAGGCGCGCCGACGGGTACATCGATACAACAGATTAATTTTAGTTCCAAAGAATTCTACGATTCAAAAACATCTGCCTGCAACGTTGCCACTCTTCGGGTACACGCTCAGCAAGAGTCCAAACTATATAAAAGGAAACACATTTCATTGTATAATAAACACAATGTAGTCTTATGCAGGTACACTGTACCATCATGGTTTATTATAGGCCTACATAAAATATATTGAAACCCATAATCCCGAAACTACGTTTCCAGGCACGTTTATTTCACATAATATATTATATTATATTTTGTATACCCTAATAAATAATAATATTTACCATACAAATTGATGTGAATAAAAACTATAGATTTTAAATTATTTTTAATTAAACTTAAAATTTATTTCAAACATAATGTTAGCATATTATAATATATTGATGTTAATACTATATCGTATTATATTATTATTTACACTATACGGTATTACTTTTTACTATTATCGATCAGTGAACTAATTAAAACAAATATTAAAATTAAAAAAAAAAAAAATTTCAGTACGTTATGTTAGATATACATAGGTCAAAAGTGTATTTTAAGACGTGTTAAAGTGTTTGATAAATTAATGCTAATTTATTCATTTCCAACGTTACGTTGAATGTAGATTGTTGTAAAGAAGTATTATATAATATAGCAATTATCATATTTTGAATATACATACGTACATATTTTTGTAATATTTGTATTTTATTAATTTGCATCAATCTTTTTTTTTTTTTTTTTTTTTTAAAAGTAGAGACTATAAAATATATATTATAATGTACCTATATAGTATATCAACGGTAAATACATTTATTTGAGAACGTCAAACGTCAAAGTACCTAATAGGTATAAATAAAATAAATATGCACAAAATATAAACACTGCTACTACAAATATTTTATCAAAGGTTTGTTGTATCAATATAATAATATAATTGCATATCATAATAATTTCTGTTTATTGATTCATTATAATATAAAAAAACGTATTTAATTAAGATTAGTAAGATTTACTAATTGTGAAATTTTATATTATTTTACAATGATTTGTGTTTTTACTCTTTTTTTTTTTTATATACTTGCTAATTCTATGCTATTCGTGAAAATCGGAGTATTGTTTCGAGTAATAAAAGTGTCTTCAGAATTAAAAAAAAACACATACACACACATCCATGTAAAACCAATACATTCTTTGCTTCGTTTAGAATCTAAAATCGCTCAGAAATAAATAGAATACGAGATTTTTCTGATAGGAATAATATGTAAAATAAAATGTATGAAATTATAAACTACAGCCAAGAAAACGGCACTAATTATGAACTGTAGTCAATTTAAATACATTTATATTAATGTAATAATAATGCCATAAACAGATTTATAATTAAAAAAATATATTTATATATATATATGCAATTGCAAATATATATATATTAAATATTAAGTGTTAATAAAAGAACCAATTTCATTAAACGTACAAATTATAATTACTCATTATAAGTTGTTTAAATATTTAAATGTGTTAAAAAAAAAAATAACTCTAAGAAAAAGTATTTTCTAGATGTTATTTTTAGTTACGTATGTTGTTATAATATATTCAAAACATATGTGAATTTTATCAACAAAAACCAGTTTAGCTTTAGTTGTTTAAATAAAATAATATAATCAATATGCGTTAATAAAAGTACATTATAATTTATAAGGATTTACATTTTAATGCGTTTCCTATGTAAAATGTTGAATTTTAAAAACATAACAAATCATGATTATACGAGTACGTCTTGGATATGGACAGATACACGATAACATTCAACACTATAAGTTGAAAACAACTTTTTAAAACCTGTACCTATTAATTTTCATTCTCATACTAAGCCTATTTGCTGTAAAAAAACAACATTTCAAGAAATAAAAATTATGCGTTTGTTCTTATAAAATATTCATAAAAAGAAACATTACAAAATGAGAATATTACCTTTCTATTATACATAGATAATTATAACACTTTTATATATTTAAATAATTTCGATTATCATACGAAATAAAATAATATTATGTTATATATAATATGATGTTATAACGTATAACTGAATAATATGCAGATACACCACAAATATATCAAATGTCTAAAATACAAAATATATTGAAATTTTATCAATCACGTTAGTTGTTTGTATATATTATAATTAGAAATTACATTTTTATAGTTTAAGATAGACAAAATTACAATTTAACAATATTAATATAATAAATAATATCATCTTTTCTACATAATATATTATAATTTTTATGATTGTTAGTATACTATTACATAGAGTCATGACCATTTTGTAAAAATCGAAAATTTTAATATTATGTTCATTTATTTGTTTTATTTGCGCTACGAATAATGATTCCCACTCATATTATATTCGATTGAATTCTTTTTCAATTTAGAAAATTTTTATTCGCGTGTATTTCATGACAATATCAAATATATTTATATATTAATATATTATTAATAAAAAACAAAATAGTATTCAAATTTTTGCAAATGAATATAGGTCGGAAACAAGAAAATTTTCATCTGGTTGTGCAGGGTAAATAATTATTACTCTCCTTATTTTATTTATTAGATTTATGATATTTTGAATGTTGATAGATTATAAATTTAAGATTTTGATTGATGCGAAAAAATCTATTAGTTTTACAATGATGATTGTTTTTTTTTTCTATGTATATGACATTATCCTACTCGAAAATTCGAAATAATGCTCCGATTATCACGAATAGCATATACTCGTATTTCCGGTAGGAAAGTGGATGTAGTTGGTACTTTATTTATGTCATTTTTTTCAATTTCTCAAAATTGACACTATACGATAAGAAAAACGACCAAACAATTATGAAAAACGTCTTTTTTTACGAAAACTGAAATTTCAACAAATTCTATTTCTGTATTTTACGATAACTCAAGCAATTTTGAACTAAGAGACTTGAACATTTTATTGGGTATTCACATAAATATTGTATATATTATGTCATACAATTTTGGAACCGTTACGTTAATTTTTCTAGAAAATATAGGACATTGTATATTTCGTAAAATTCTCGTTTTTATGTATATAATGTTTAATAAAATTAGGAATTTTGGGTTTTTAAGTCTAAAAATTTTACTAAAGTATACTTAGTACTCACGTGTTACTTAACATGATATTATAAATCCTAATTCTCATTTTTTTTTTAATAGGTGTTTAAAATTAACATTTGAGTAAAATCGATATTAAAAGTATTTATATGGATTGTTCTTATTATACTCGTATTTCAGTATTTTACAATAATGTAAAAAAATTGAAAACATTTTTTGACATTCTATATCTTTTTTTTTTAACTGATCGTACATATGTATTATATATCATATCAATACGTGTTTTAATTATAATCGTATTAAAATATAATGTTTTTTTATAAAAACACATTTGATTATATTATAGATATTAAATACTTAAATTTAAAAGAATTATTATTAAATATTATATTATATGCAGGTAAAAATAGACGTTGTCGGATCAAAGCAACCCAATAGCCATTAATATTGTTATTTACTAGATAATAAAGATAACGTTAATAGTATATCATGGTTATTGTCATGCGGTGCGGTGGGTTCTTGAAAGAGGGATACCTCACGCAGTGAGATAATGGAGACTCATGTTTCACGAATATTAATGTATCGTAAATCTATGAATGCACCCTCATACCGATAATATCGGTAAAATACAGGTATAGTAATATTCGTTTCGAATAAATAATAATACGTTTTTAATTTTATTAGCTGTGTAGTTAAAATAATACACATCATGTATTACAGGCACGTATCTAGACCGTGATATTGGTGGGGGGGGGCGATTTTTTTTATAAATATATCTATATCATAAGTTGAATACTCATATATTCAGTGGCGTATTTACGGGGGGTCCAGGGGTACTAGACCCCCCCAGAACCTCTAAAAAAAAAAAAAAAAACTAAAATTGTTACAATATTTTTGCAGAACCCGATTTACGTAGGCACGTGCAGTCACGCGGACATAGTTTTTTCCCGTGAACAAAATATTATACGAGTATAAATATACATATATACATTTATAGTAATAAAAAATCGAGACGCCTGGAATTTATTTTATAACATCAATACTTCATAATATATAGTGCTAAATATAATATATATATATATATAATATATATATATAATATAAAATTACATAAGACTGTACGATTATATATTTTGTTCAACTTCCTCCAAAAACTGCATAGGACGTAACTATTACAAGATATCATAGTTTATATTCATTATGTATAAACTGAGGACACCCCCCCCCAGAAAAATTTGAAAATACGCCACTGCATATATTTATACTTTATATACAATTAAAATAAATACACATAAACTATATGTTGTGTATACTAACTGTATGTATATATGTTTTATTATTTTCCATATAAAGAGGTATATTTAAAGTTGCACTCCCTTGATCAATGATCACGAGCCGCCACTGGTATTATTATATTATGTTATAAATATATATCTAGACTTATTCAGGTATTCAATTTTATTGTAACGTAAAAAGAGTTAATTTACAAAATTATTGCGATATTTCTATTAAAATTAAATTAATTATTGAATTTTGTATAATATTAATTATTATACGATCCTTGGGGGGGGACGATCGCCCCTATCGCCCCTCCCTTAAATGCGTGACTGATGTATTACTTTCCAAATAAATTATTTTAAATTTGTCTACCCTAATCCCAAACCATTACAATATAATTAACAAAATTCAAATTATTTTAAAACATTGTAACATTGCATTATACAAATTTTTAAGAATATAATTTATTTATAGTTGAGTATTTGTGGATATTTTATTTAAATATAATTAATTGTATGTGTAGTACACAATCCCTGAACTACAATTCCTTCTAAAAATGTTTTACGAATTAATCAAAATTTTATTGTGGCATAAAATGAGGACACATGTTCATATTGTTCTTTATATTACTTATGTACCTAATGAATTAGATAATAATTAAAAATTAAAATTAATATAAATTTGTAATATTTAAGAAAATAATGGTATTATTATATAACCCTTCCTAATAAATATTAGTAAGTACTCACGTTGAATTAATAAATACATAATTGTTATTAATTTACAATAATAATTAATACAAAAAAATATATGTAATTATATAAATATTAATTATTAAAATAATAATATTTTTTAATAGACTAATTAGTTAAGTATAATTTATTATTACATAAACTTATTATGGTAAAGAAATATATATATAACATAAGATAGATATTTATTATAATAATAACAGTAAACAATAATATTATAAAAAAAAACAATGATTGATAATTATGACAACAGTATGAACGATATTTGAGTAACATACTATATTAATTTTTAAATCGATATTTAATGAGCTCAATGAATAGTTAATTGTTTTTAAATTTACAAAAAAGGAAAATATATTTTATATAATATTATTAAAATTTACGTCCTAATAATAAATTTACTAAGTTTACGTTACACACAGCTTGTTTTCGCCAGACCCGTAAAAAAAAACGTCAGTATTTAAACGGATGTGTTTTGTGATATAAATAAATTGTTACTGTATTAATAATAATAATTATAATAATAATAATAATAATAATAATAATAATAATAATAATAATAATAGTTAATGTAACGTCAGTACAACAAATATATCTATTCTGATTGTTTTATTTCTTTTTGATTTTATCGCTTTTTTAATACTCAATTTAAATTTTGTTGACCTGACAATAATTGGATCGTTTCACGGATTTAACCAAAATGAAGCATTATAATTATTAAAGCACAAACCTACTATAAAATATAATAATATGTATGATTAAAAATTACAAGAAAATAGGAACGTGAATTAAATTATTCAAAATTAAAATCGTATACAGCCATATTGTGACCTAAACAAACATTTAAATAAATATTAGTAGTGCTCTGTATTATAAAATTATAATTTTTTTCCGTGCATTAAAAAAGTGTGTGTGTTATTTGGTTATATTAAAGAAAATGAAAAAGTATGTGTATGTAACTTTTTTGTGATTATTAACCTAATTCATTCTAAATTCTAAATTAAAAATATTGACGTGCGACATGTAAGCCTTTTTTTAATAAATACGTAAAGAAAATCCAGTGTGGTTTTGAAAGAACCCAAAACCCAATAACAATCTGAGTCTCTATTCACAGTCGTAAATTTTTAAATTATGAAACGGAAAATAAATTAAACGTTTGGGAGTATAACAGGGGAAAACAGATTTTTTATTAATTCAACAAATTCTGGTAGCTCGAGATATTTTTATTTTGATAAATGGTAAACAGCTTCTACTCTCGCGAATTTTATCAACGTTATTCCTGTTGATTTTGTAACTCCTCTACGTACTTTTGCCTCCGTCTTCTTGCCTCCTTATATAGTATATGAGCCAATTTAAGTCTGGCCCTCTGCTTGACCACTGGTAGTTCGGACGGTGCGTCCACGGTACCACTACCGGCAGTGACCTCACTATGATCCGAATCGACGGCGTTTCCTGACGATGGCGTTGACATGACCGCCTTCGGCGGATTTCCGGTAAATGTTGGTGTCGTCGCTAGTTCACCATTAGACCCCGTTGTAGTTTTTACTAATCGGATTTCCGGTAAGATTTCTCGCGACTGATCCGAAGACTCAGATTCGGTGGATGGCCGCCAGGACACGAATGCTTTGGACTTTTTCCATTTGCGCAACGCATTTGCTTCCCGCGGCTCGTCGTTTCTGGACAATCGTCGGTGGTGATGGACATTATGATGGTGATGATGGTCATTTTGGTAATGTTGGGTATTACGATTATGTCGTTTCTTCTCTGAGTGCTGGTCATCCGTTTCCATGAGTACTAGTTTCTCTCGAACTTTATCCAAAACATTATTTTCTGTAAAAATAGAAACAAAAAAAAAAAATATCCATTTTTTTTTATTATTATTATATTTTGTTATTTTTGTTAGTTTAAGGTATTTCATTGAATATTTCTTATCAATAAAATATTTTAATATATTAATTTGCATATATTAAAATAATAACATATAATTACATTACACGTTAATTTTATAATTATTGTGTTTTCACAAAAAGTACAATTTATCATGAAAAAATAAAAATTTCTGAATTATTTTTAATAAAATGGACATTAAAATTAGTAATACCAAATTAGTTCATTTTTCATTTTTTACTAAATCATTATAAATAATGCGAGATAATAAATTATATATAATTTTATATTAAATTTTTCTATTCGTTTTTTTTTTTTTTAATATTTAAATGTTGACAGATCTGCCATCTGTCATTGTCTAAAAAAAAAAAAAAAAAATAAAAAACAATTGGCCGGATATTAGATTTTTAAATTACTAATATAAATTTGAATTAAATACACGTAACGTAATAACATACAAGGAATATTATAATCTAATAAAAAATAAAAAATAATTGAAATGTAATTATTAAATATAATTAATGTATTAGAGGATTAAAGTAAATGATTGTCAATATATAATTCCAGTTCTTATATATATATTTTTAGGTTATAGTCTTGGTCGGTTAGATATTAGAAGCATTAGTTATTTAATTGTGTTATAGTATAAAAATGCAATTATAGTCTAGGCTTCATTACTTATAGTCCATAGGCATCATCTTATAGACTATGAGTAATAATAATGCTTAAACCAAAATGTTAATTAAATAACATAATCGTGTAAAAGGACGCTACCCACACATTTGATGTCTCTATTTTACATACGACGTATAAGATATTAAATCTACATAACGTTGTTTTAGTAGAGTTTATATATAATTCATATTAGAGCAAATATATATATATATATTATTAAATTTATCGAGGAGAACATAAACTCAAACGTTCAGTTATTTATTTATATTTTAAACGAGTTATAAATAGTTATGTAACTCAATTTTTAAAATACTTATACCTAACTTGTTTAAAAATACAAAATGTAAAAAATAAAATCTTGAACACAGTCCATGTTCTTCTCGATAAATTATTATATAATAAATAAATTCATTCTATTAATGATTATAAATAAACCGTAATAAAATAAAGAGTATGTAGATTTGCCTTCTTATATACGTGAATAATTAAATTAAATATTGTATATTATATGTAGATTATTTTATTGCAGGATTTTTGATCGTAATATTCCATTTGACGAAGTAATTAAAATATTATTTAAAATGTAAATCTAATAGTAAAATTAATGATATAATATGTCCATAACGGTTATGTAAAAACTTATTTTATTTAAGTACTTAATTAATAATTACTAACGACAAATAGCAATGTAAAATAACGAAGAAAAAAAATCCTTTATTTTAATTTTTTTTTTTTTCATAAATAATATAATATGATTTTAAAAATTGTTTTGTTTTATTTTGTAGTTCCGACTTTTAAAAATAATATGAGTATTTGTATTTTACGATAATAATAGCAACAAAATATACGTGAACACAGCAAATCACAATGATGTACAAACATAATATTATGGAAAAGGCTAACGTCATTATTATGTACACGAATGTTTGACGATACTATTTATGTACACACATGTTGTTATAGTTTTTGGCCGTACACCGTACACATGCATGTCATCTGCAGGACAAACACTAAACTTGAAGATCAATATTTTCCATCTACGAGTATATTTTTTCCATTCAACACGAAGACATGCCATAGTGTGTCAGTCGATAAAAACAATATTAATAATAATATAATAAATTATATTTTTGGTATCATTATTTTTTTTTTTTAAAAAAAACTCGTGTTGTACGTAATATCACAGTATAACAATAATATTTTTAAGTTTACAGAAATACCTATGCATATTAATATATATTATTTATTCGTATAAAAATTTAAAATTAGTAAAAAATAAATTATTTAATATCTGTTTAATTATAAATTTGATAGTGGTGAAAAATCTTAAATTTTTATTATTATTCTCTGATAAAAACTAATTAATTATTATTATTATACATTTTCTTTAGATTATAATATTAATTAACTAGATATAAAATAGTTTTTAACTACGCATATTATATTTAATTAAAAAAAATATACAAATAAAAATTATTTAATTTTTTTATTTTTATTGTTATTTGTATATTATATAAATTATTCATCATATTATCTGGGGTTTATGTTATCGCTGTATGCGCATGGAATATTTTTTATTACGTCCTATCCTACAGTAAATATTATGTAAAAATTATATTCTCGAGCAAAGCGTACAATTTCGTTCGACTGTTATCGGATACGGACTACACACATTACGTAATCTCATTCTCCTTCGTACAACCTTTGACTTTGACGGTCTATCGATAATGATGTGAACATAAGGAGTATTTTTTTTTTTTTTTTTCGTAGAATACCGAATAACTACTATAATTAAATATTAGTACTGATAAAATGTTATTCTAACAATAAACAATCGTTTTGTTTATAATATAATATGAGTAAAATACAGATAAATGAATCGTGTTGTAACAAAGAGTTTTGTGTACTCGTATTATAAGGGCGGATGTGTACATACATTTATCGGTGTTTTTCTGTATGTTAAACAATCTGCGTGGATTTAATAAACTAAAAACTATTAATACACAAACGACAACGAATATTTGTTAGTGTTGAAATTTAATCAAATTACATATTAAATTAACTTTTCCTGTTTTTATATATTATTATATTATATAAAAAAAAAACCTATCTCTTGACATTTTGATACGATTATTAAAAAATAAAAATATATATAGTATATAAACAAACTGTACATGGACATGTGTCGATAACTCTATTGATATATTAACTAAAATGAAATGAAAATTTAAATTAAACTTCTTTATCAAAATATAAATTTTCGTGTAAGGATTAGTTTTATTTATTAAATATATATTAAAATAATATTTTAAAACGTTACATTTAATTATATTAATTCAGAAATGGAATTTTTTTTTAAAAAAAATACATAGAACAGGTTATTTCTTTAATGGCTAAAATGTAATTTTAATATGGCTCTCTAATATACATAATATAGTATTATTAATTACGTGCCTACATTTTAACACGAAATATCATCATAATGAAAACGCTCAACAATTTGTTTTCTTTGGATGATCATTTTCATCAGGAATAACATTTACCATATGTGTAATATAATCAGATTATTATTAAAATATTATTATTATTTTTTTTTTTTTATTATTTAATTTACGTACTCTCTGTTATGAATAATAATCACTCGCGCGTTAATAAGCCCCATACTGACGTGTTCACGATTACGAATATAATGACAATATGGCACACGATGGTAAAATATATAATAATTAAGTGATTAGGTTCAAAAACATTAACTCGAAATAAAATTAATTATTTTAAACGTATATATTTCAAAAAAATATTATCACGATGAAATATGAATGGCCATTTGAGTTTTTGAAGAATTTATAATTTTATATTATATTATTTTCGAGAAACATTTTTGCTCCTACAATATTTATGGGTACGCAATATATAGTACACTTATGTCACTTGACGGTAGATTCATTATTATTAGGGAGAAACGAATAAAATAATATATTATTCATAAATTTGTCTTTCTAAGAATATTATTCGCGTTCGTTATTTTTCTATTCCATTTCAAATTGAACCTATTATAATAACTCAAGTGTAGGTAATCGTATATTTTATTTATTGGCATTACATTTTTGATTTTATGCGTCGTGATTGTATAATAATATTATGTAGGAACAATATTGTTATCACTTTAGAAAAATATCTCATATATATACTTATTACAAAAACGGTTGATGGAAATGTGGTGAGACTCAATAATCATTATGCATAAATGTAAAATTCTAACAAATGTGACAATTTTAAACTATACGTAATAAAATTTATAAAAATATGTTATTGGCCAATTTTATTTATAACTACACGTCTACATACAATTTAAATTAACAATTTAAAATTATTTACAATTAAAAATTGTAATTTTCATTACTTTTTAACGCTTAGAAATTTTTTTTATTATTTTCAAATATAAGAAATATAATTAAAAATGAACCGAATACTAAAATACGTATTGAACATTCGTCCAGGTTCACACTCAGTTCGACATGGAATAATGATATAATAATATATTATTATGAATAATTAAAACATTCCATTAAGGAGATTGGTGGTGGTCTGTTTTTTCTTCGATTTAGAGTCTAAATTTTAGACCATAAAGCTTGACAAAATTTTAAATACTTATTTTCGTAATTCGTATTCGTAATTTAATTCTGAAAATTTTTTTAAATTCATATACTTAGTATTTTACTACTAAACTTTGGAAATTAAATTTTGACTTTTTGCTATAAACTTGTAAAAAATTAACAATGAAAATCTTTAAAATTATCAAATTTTTAAATCTCTGCCTAGTAAAAACAATACTTAAAATGAGAATAATATTTCCAAAGTTTTGTAGTAGATAAAATAAATAATTACAATATGTTTTTAGAATATAAATCAAAGTATTCTACTGTATGTATAATTTTGTCAGGCTTTTTGGTCTTTAAAGGCACGAAATAAAAATGTCATCAAAAACGTTGACTTGTGCATGCGCGTGTGAGAACTATTAATACGTATATAGAGGTACGGATGAGACACGCACACCAATATTCATTTACTACACACACATTTACACAGTTCATACATACGTGCGTATAGAATGCCTATACATAACTCCTTAAAAACGGACCGCTACCAATCCTCTTAAGGCGGCTCTACGTAGTGAATATTTAAGGAGTATTATAATATAGGCAATAATTTAATTGATTTAATGACGTTTCGTGTATGTGTGTGTAAACAATAATGTATGATTGCGTGATATAGCATGCGGGGTTAGAGTACGCACTCGCACGCACATGTCAATTTATTTATTGTAAATATTATTACACTCATAATTTTTGTATTGAAAAGACCTAAACTAGTTCCAATTTATAGACTTATGCTTTTTTTCAAAAATAATTTTAAGGACAGATTTAAATTTATAATGAACTCTATTTTGGATCGTACGAAGCCAATTTTTATTTTTATTAATATTATAACAATAAATCTATATTTTACTTTTTATAAAATATTAATGTTTTTGAAAATTTTATTTTTGTGAAATGTACAATTTAAAAAAAAATTCTTAATAATGTAATTCGTACGATCCAAAATAGAGTTCTTTACAAATATAAAATTGTTTTCAGAATTGTTTTTTAAGTAAAACTAAAGTCAATACATTGGAAATTGTTTAGGTAAATATTCACTACGGAGAGCCGCCTTATATAATTTACCACTTTTCAGAAAAGTCTTTTCTAATTTATAATATAAATCATACTAAGTAATTTCGATTTTTTTTTTCTTTAGTAGTTTTAAATTAATTTTTTAATATAATAAAATTCTATAAATAAATAATCATAGACACTCGTATTATATAAATATTTTGTTTAACTATATATAAAAATGATTTAAAACGGTACATTTTACAAGTAATAATGAAATAATATACCTCTATTAATTACCTATACAATACGTCAATACGGAAGTCGAAAATACAAAATACTAATGTGTAGAAAATAAAAAAAAACTTTTTGAGCATTATACATAATACAAACAATTAATTTATAATTGTATATAAAATAATGATAATTTCAACAAATTTCATTTAAATGAAAAGTATAAGCTACATGTAATGTAAATTTCATTTTAAAATTATTTTCAACTAAACATTCGTATTTAAAGTTTCGACAGGTTATGAATAGTTGTATATTTTTATATTTATGTTAAACTTATTAATGTTACAATGACTTAAATAATAATTTTTCATTTAAAATTTATTTCAGCTTTTACCAGTGTTGTAATTTTATTTATATTTTAATAATATATTTATTTTTATAATATCGACAGCCAACTCACCCGCGTTGTTTTTTTCGACGTGTGCGGTCGCAAAGTTTGAATTCTCTGTTGGCAGCTTGTTGTCCGGCATTATTTGTCTCCATTTTGACAGCGTCGTATCCATACACGAGTAATCGTCGTCATCGCCTCGTTTCCGACTGTTAACCAATTGGAACATTTTTCGCCGTTCTTCCGTTCTTTCGCGTCTTAGTTGCATCTGTAAAAAAAATAAAAAAATAAAGAAAATAAGAAATATATCATAAAATAGATTTCCATTATTATTATTATTATTATTATTATTATTATTATTATTATTATTAT
>JAIUCT010000027.1:441179-456179 GCA_021307375.1 Tetraneura akinire
ATTATTATTATTATTATTATTATTATTATTATTATTATTATTATTATTATCATTATTATTATTAATATTAATATATATAATAAATTAATATACCTACTTACATTTTTTATTCCGAATACAATATTAATAATCTTCCAAATCCGTTTTCGCCGCATTTAAGTCAAACATCATTGGCAATCGTTTCAATTTGAAAACGTAATAATGCGCAATAATAATGTCGAACGAAGGATTCTGGCAAGTTATTGACTTCCGGGCGAACGGATTCGGAAATGGACTTATAAAATACATTATTATGCAATATGTTTGGACGAACAAGGACGAAAATCGATTTCATTATTTCGTTGTACGCCACCATAAATATTCAATATTCTCTCGTATACTGTCGTTCGTTTAAGTGCGCTCAGCGGTAGGACACGGTTAAAGGACATTTCTAATAGATATAAATAGATAATAATAGATTTCTGATTTCATTAATAATCTCGTGTAGCACAACGACAGAGCATAAACTTTCCACGAGACAAATTATTTGTCATTTACGTCATATTAAGTCGGCGAGCAATTAGCTGTGATGCGAGTTTAGATTGTACTACAAAATACGAACGACGCATCGTTTATCCATGATAATTAATTAGAAAATAATTAGTGTCCGCATTCCGATTTGTAATAATTGCGCATTTCCGCCTCGTCGATGAGTGATCATCGGTTTTGTTAATAATAACAAAAATATAAAATACCACACGTTTACCGAATATAAGACAGTACGTAGCTATTACAGGTATACACGCGCAATTCGTTATTCGTAACAAATTATTATTGTAAAAATTGATATATTATCCTTAAATCTCGCTCCCTTCGCCCCTTTTTCCCCTGTTTATCCCGTCGGTTACCTAAACACTGATTATATTGTTAGCTACGCTCTATGTACCTATTTGAATATTATTTTTATCGATAATTTCACGAATACGAAATCACGAGAATTTTGACTTACTTTCAAATCGTTGTTGGCTTCTCGGAGGGACGACGTTAACGAGGCCAAGTAGTAAATGATAAGTATCAACAGTAACAGCAACGGTATGATTATAGCAGGAGACGCTATGTAATCGATCATCCTGTTGACCATGGGTCTGTGGACATTGGGCACGGCCTTCTTGATCGAATTGGTGAATATGTGATAGATCTTCTTGTACTGCGAGAACGGGCCGCAGTGCCACGACGGTTCGATCCACACGATCGCGAAACCGACGGGCAACACGCACAGGAACAGCATGGTGAGCAATAGACCTAGGTAAAAGTTGTTGCTCCGACTAGCCCGAAACACGACGTCGTGTGGCACGTTGCACGTGAGCACCGCCCAAGACCGTACGTACATCAAGATAATTAGTTTGACCACGTTGATGATTGGCAAAACGGGCGAGAAGAACATGCCCATCCACACCATTCCTTGGTTGTAGACCAAGTGAAGAATGTTCTCGGCGATCTTGAAATCTCCGTACTGCGGGAACCGTTTCTCGAGATTCCAGCACCAGCACCTGTTCATGTACCGCACGAAAACGGCACGCGCAAAGTCCACGAATATCGTAGACAGGATTGTCGATACCTAATCAAACAATAAAATATTATTATTTGTATATAACATTTACGTTCAATAATTATTCATATTTAATCATTTTGTTTGATCAATTAAACATATAACAATTGTTTCAAATATTTTCAAATATTAAATATTAAAATTATTAATAACATTAAATTAAATGAAGAATTAATTTTTTTCTTGTCTTATAGAAAATTGATCGACCTTAACACGGTTAATATGGTTTTTAAATTAATTTAAAAATAAAACTAGTATATTGTAGCCTAATATTTTTTTCACATTTTACATTGATTACGAGTTTTCGTATAAAAAGTGTAAACTTTGAGTAAAATATGTTATTTTTTAAAATAACATATTAATATAATTATAATTAAAGTAAAAATTTAATATCAACTTTATTTATCTTACGTAACTTAATTTAAATTAATTAGGTACTGGAAATTTATTGTAATATATAATTACATTGAAGAAATTCTTATGATAATTATATAATATTACTGTCACTCATCACTCACGTGTCATAAAAACATTAAAATTTTAAAACATATACCTAACAAGAATAATATCATAATGACACGATGAGTAATTTTTCATTTTCGTAGAAACTTTTGGTATGAAATCCTATTTAACTGAAACCGCAATTCAATCTACACTCGCGTATCTCCCCAAGACGGACATAAAAGATAAAACAGACAGTAAATGTAATTAAATAAATAACAGGTAAATGACTTTATCGAAAAAGTCCTTACAATGTAACGTAAATACTCAATTTAATCGGTTTACCGCCATATTAATATAGACGAATTTTCAAATAATACCCGTAAGTTTGAAATGTCAATACGGTTGGTCTATAAACGTAATATACTATGACGTGCAAACTACATGTTTAATATTATTCAATATTCTGAAAAATTTACATATTATCATCTGCTGTTGATGGAAATATATTTATTTCATATGTATAGTGCGCCGATGTTTTTAGCAAAATATATTATTTAAATTTTTCGATTGCTATTTTTTATTTAGTTTTTTTTTTACATTCGAAGTGACAATTGGTTTTGTAACATAAAATACGCATTACACATTCGACTATACAACGTTTGTTGCACAATTCATGCAGTCTAAAATGCAAAAATATTCTACCGTCAATCTGAGTATAAATAAATAAAGAGACACATAGGTAGTAAAATATTCAAACGCCTTTATTAAATAATTTCGTGTTCAAATGCTTTAACTATACAGTTAAAAAAATATAGCAATAAACATAATTTTATGTTCAGCAAATTACTAAAATATATACGTATATTTTCTAAAACTGTTCCGTTTCATATTATTGAATATCGATAAAATTTCAACATAAAATTTAATGCTTTGATTTCGCGTAATCGCTAATTTTTTAGAATATAGTAATATGCATAGTCAGACATTTTTAAAGCGAATCAAAATTATTATTTTTTGTAGGAAAATGCAATATATTAACTTTAACATCATAATATTATTATATTATATTTATATGTTACCCGGCAGTTAAATATGTAATATATAACATAAATTTATCTTTGTACATTTTCAGTTTTAAAATTTCAAAATAAATCAACGAAAGTACATTTTTTTTCTCATTGAAGCTATAAATCCAACGAATATGTCATGCTCAATCGTCATTTCGCTATCGCTTATCGTTACTGTACGGTTTATCACTTATATTCTTATCAGATGATACTTTATTTTAGAATTTAGACAACCACAGAAATTCACAAAATAATTTTAAGCTTAAGGCATAGAAAATCCGTATAAAATCCTAACAAAGTGTTCGCTCATATAATAACGTCATATATTTTTATAAACTAGATATATACTTGGTTATCTGTATTATTTATATAGTTATATATAGGACTATCTTAAGCATATAATATTTTATAAAAATATATACCTAATGTAATTTAAAAAGGTGGCTTTAAAAACTAATATATTTTTTATTATCAATTCATTGCATGGTCTTATGTTGCTTATTTCGTTTTTATGAATATTTTAAAAATTAAAAACAAATCTCCAAGGAAAATAATGTAGAAAAAAAAAACATAAAATTATTTATTATAAAACTGATTTTTATTCTGTAAAATGAAATTATATTTTTTGTAATTTATTGTGTCTTCTATTATTACTAAAAAATAAATGTTATTTTAATTAGCGTTTTGTATTTGGTATTAAAGCTCAATTATGTTAATATACTGATAAAATGATAATACTAAAATTAGATAATAATTTATAAATAAAATACTAAAAAATAAAACATTTTTTGAATAGTAAGAATGTACCAAATTCATAAAAGTAAATTAAAACAATTACGCACAACGTACAATACGTTGCAAGACTTTTTGATTCTGAGTGAAGCGAACAGATGCATAATGGTTTTACAATTATGTACATCTTTTATTTTTGGTTTGTAGGTAGATTGTAGACACTTTTAATATCAAAATAAATGATAATTGATAAAATAGGTATATGTAATTCGATTACCACGAATAATATATAATTCCAGGATAGAATTTTATCTAGTTGGTACTTAATTTAAGTAATTTTTCAAATTTCTCAAATTGTGTATATGTGATAGGAAAAATTACTAAAAAAAAAGAACGAAAATATATGATTATTGAAGGAAACTAAAATTTTGACAAATTAGTTTTGAATATTTTACGATAACTCAGGAAATATTAAACTTGGAGACTTGAGAATTTTATTGTTAGTACACATTTATGTACTTTATATACGTGATAAAATTTTGGAACTCTTATGTTGAAACATAAACACATAAGTATCTTTTTTTTTATAAATAAAAATGAACAAGTGATATAATTATTTTATACTAACCAAATCTATGATAGTAAGTTTTACTAACTCTTGTCCAAACATAGTTTCCCAACACAACTTCCGCAATCGTCGCCTTGTTGGAAGATCCAAATTAGTCGCATGCAGAGATAAGTCTTCCCTAGGTGCATCATCATGATCCGTGGTTGTTGCGTACGATACACCTATTGATATTTATTTATATAATAACACAAGGTTAAATTACAATAAAATTTTTAAATGTGCATTATAATTAAAGCTAAAGAGTAAAATGTGTTAATGCATTATATTTAAATTATTATTTATTTATTTAGAAATGTTGTAATTTTTAAAAGCATGGAATATTTTTTTCATGCCTTTAAAATATGATAATTCCACGTTATAAAAAAATCTACGACTATTTTTTTATTACTTTTTGGTACTTAGAATTTTTTTTTTTAGTACCTACCTAGTTTTAATTAATTTTTAATATAATAAAATTCTATGAATACATAATTACAAATATTGAGATATATAAACATTTTGTTTAACTATATATAAAAATAATTTAAAACGGTACATTATACAGTCAATAACAAATTACCTATAAGGCTATATAATGGAATAATACATCTCTATACTACACAATCGAAAGTTAAAAATACAAAATATTAATGTGTACAAAATTAAAAACTTTTCGAGGATAATATAAACCATTAATATTAAGATTGTATATAAAATATTAATTTTAACAAATTTCTTATAAATGTATTGTTTAAGCTCCTAAAGAAATAGATAAATTATAATATATTATTATACAATTCATTATAATATTAAAAAAAAAAAAAGTGTAATACCTACCTATAAATTAATTAATATTTTTTCCTAAAAAACAATAAAAAAATTAAAAATAAATAAAATGAAATTATATTGATTATTACCTATATTGGTTATTAAAGTTTTAATTCACATTAAATTTAAGTGACGGAGACGATTTATCTTTAATATTAATATAATCATTTAAGTATTTTTATGTACAACATATATAAAACTTATTTAATATTAATTTTATATAAAACTAATATTCAAAAATTTATTTTTCATATAAAAAATTATAATAATCTAATGCCAATCCAATTTAATAAATTGTTCACAAACATACAAAGGTAAGTAATTATATTATAATACTATGCTTGAGATTTAATTAAATTAGAGCTTTTGTCTTTATACAAACTAAATTATGGTTTAATTATTCCTAGAGAATACCGATAATCTTACCTTATGTAAATTCTAAATATACAATTAATAATTACTTGATTTTTCGCTAAATCCTTGAGAATTCTGTGGCATATCGGCGACGATGCTTGGCGATCCTGACGACTGTTTTGAACAAATATATCGATAGCAATTAGTGTCGCTTTCCTGCGTTCGTTTTATTCTGCTTCTTGACGATAACGTCTCATCAGTTTGATGGTCTGTCAAAAATAATGATTCGTTTTTTATTTGGGTAATTGATTGATCAGTCGTATTAAAAATCGATTCTTTATCTAATTTCATTATCGATTCGGTGATCGAATTCTCCATCGATTGGGTGTCGTCTATGAAGTCTGTATTGGATTCGTCTATCGAACTACTTACGGTCAGTTCAGTCGCCGAAATTTCGGTCGATTTAAATTCGACAGTTGACGATTGGATAGTCGAATTTTCAATCGAATAGTAATTCCATTTGTCGTCGACATCATCAAGTGATTCGGACGAAGTGTCATAATAAACGACATTGGCGGTTATATTTAAACTATCAACATAGTGGAAAGTCGTTTCGGTAAAGTTTTCACTGTCTATCGGACTGTTAGTAGACCATCCTACCGATGAATTTTCCTGTGAATTTTCAAATATCTGATTGTCGCCATCATTTATTTCAGTTGCATTTGGAGTCCCATTACTATCAACGATATCCGTTGTTGTCGGAATTTCGGTCACGTTTCCAGCGGTAATGACGTTTTCGGAATTTATAGTGACAAAGATATCCATAGGGGTGGTGCTGGTCTTGTTTATGGAATTTGTGGCGAGAGTGATGTCTACAGGAGTAGAGTCGGTAACGTTTACAGAAACCGTAGAGGAGGGTGTGAAGTTCAAGTTGATAGTGAAGTTGCTTAAGTTAGGTACGGCGGTAGTTGCGTCTGTAGGAGAGGTGTTTGACACCGTTGACCGGGGTGGTTGCGTTACAAGTTGCAATGTAGTTGGATCGAATTGAACGGTAGTCGGACATTCGATAATCTCCTGATGGCAAGTTTGTTGCTGATTGTTCGAACTGATCGACGGTAAAAACGTAGTAGTCGTCGTCGTCGTCGTCGTGGTGGAACTCATTAACGCCGCAGTGGTCATAATCGTAGTTATCGTTGTTGTTATATTCGGAAAGAATGTCGTCGTCGTCGGACCCATAGTAGATGTAGATATGTTCGATTTGATTACGAGCAATTCTTTTGTCTGCGAAAATAATACAATTAGATCAAATATTATTACATCATAACGAGTATACACATTATACATAATAGGTAGGTACATGAACCGGAACGAACTTAGGTACTTGAAGATTTTTATTATTTACATAATATATTATGCAAATACAAACAGTAATATTTTTGGAAATTTAAGAAAAAATATTAATTATTTTTATAAATGTAAAAAAAAAATTATGTAAAATAATATTTATATAATTTACAAATAAAATACTGTTAAAGTTAATTACCTATATATAATTCGAAAATATCATTCGTCAGATATATTAAAAATATACAAAGAAAAATCTGATTTATAATCTAATTTTTATAGAAAATTACAAAAGGTGTACGAAAATAAAAGTATTCAACAACAATAATAACAACGTATATATGAAATATATGCCAGTTTATTGGCAAGCCATGTAAAATTAATAATTATATCATAAAATTAAAATAATTAATAATTATTAGTTATGGACTTATGGTTACCTATTTTGTTAATAAAATATATAGTTATATACTTATAACTTATAAAAAAGATAATCTATTCGAATTATTATTGTATGATTAAATTTTAGTTTATTATTAATGGTACTTAAATAATAAATTATTATACAACTTACAAATCAAAATAACTTATTCTATTTTTAATGTACGTACAATTGAAGTTACAAACGATCTATTTTCAATTGAAATGTCATTAAACACTAATTAATTAATTGTTTATTTTTATAAACAATATTATAATGTTAAAAATAATGCCCACCACTGTCCGTAGTGAACTGGTGAATGTATATTATTATTGTCAGCGATTCACTTATTGTATTTCGGTATTTATGCGAATTAATGTTAAATTATTCATTTGCATAAGTAGCACATAAATATAATAGTCGCATCAAAAGGGTTAAATATACTCACCATGTTATCGATTTTCACAAATAATGCACACGTCATCGTGTAAAGATTTAACAAGTTAAGCACCATAATCCTAAAACATAAAAACGCGTCACACGGTTTATTACAATAATATAACATACACTCGCTGAATCGAATGAAAAGAAGTCTTTCTCCCCTGACTATTACCACTATAATATACTTGTCAGTTTGTCACTTGTCATAAATTCAAGGCAGTTCGTGTGGCCTGTGTGTGACTTATTTAAACTTTACTGTGCGAGCATTAAAGTTCATAATATGAAAAAGTTTCAGTCATACGAAAGGGTGGAAAAATAATTAAACGAATTTCCAACAAACCGGAAATAAATTTCACAAAAAACTTTCGTAAATATTAATTCAAAGGATATAATTTTGAACTTGGATTTAGAAATAGGTACCTAGTAAAAATTGTCTTCATTATTCAATTATTATCGGTACTACTCGTATAATTCATCTCAATTGCATATACAAATTATTATTACAGCAGGTATAAACATAATAATTAAATAATAAGTCTATTTGAAATAATTATATTTGCGTTAATGTCTGTTGTATATTATTGTTTACCAATTTACTATATCTACACTCTTTAAATTTTTTATTTTTCCAGTAAAATTGTGTTTTTAGTTTTTTACATATTATTATCTTTTATTCCATCCTGTCAAAATTGAATTTCTTTGTTAAAATAAAAGTAAAAACATGAATATTATTTTATCCATTAAAATATATTTATATTATCTTAATTTTATCTTGTAATACATAATAATATAAACATAATTGATTATAAGTGATTATGACACACTGAATATCTCTGGTGTATATAGTAACTACCCATAATACGATAAAGTTTAAAGCAAATAGATAAGTACTAAGTAGTAAACAACATGCATTTTTATTAGTTTGTAAATATTGTAATATCAGTAATAAGATTATACGAATGAAATTGTAATATATAAATGTATTATTAAAGTGGAATATATAATAATATCAATGAAATATAAGTTTTTTTTTTTTATTACTATTTACGTTAAATATTATAAAATTTTATTTCGATTTTTTTTTAATACAATCGTGAATTCCAGGATCTCTTTCTTGAAAATATAAATAATCTTTCATTCTTTAAAATAGAAATATAGAATTAATACAGTTGTAAATATTTTAATACAAGAGTTAATATAAAATATAAAATAATTAAATATTAATAAAGTTGATAAAATAATTTCAACTGAAACTGCAATGATAAAAATAATAATAATAATAATTATAATTTGTTAGAATTATTCCATAGTGTAAAAATTATTAAATATTTTCTGATTATTAAAATTTTTTAACAGATAATTATCAAATGTTATAAATTTAAAAATTTACAAACCTAAACTAATTTTACAAAAAATTATGTTAAAAACGAAATCAATGTCTGATGAATGATTATTTAAATAACTTGTAAAATTAATTTTAAGTTATCAAACGCATCATAAATTCTATGCAATTTATAGGTACCTATATGCTATATAATACAAATTATAACTACAATATATAAATTACTCTTTCACTATAAAATAAACAAGATTACTTGTTGGAATGATTTAATTTAATATTTTGTCTTTTCTCATTGCTCGTAAATAATAACCCTTACGGATTTAATTACATATTTCAATAATAAAATATAACATTATGTAGTAAAATACTCTATAGGTAATATATAAATGTACACATACCGTTTATAAGTTCATACTTTTATAGAATATAACAACTAAAAGTAATTATTTTTGGAATATAAATATTAAAGGATAATAATATTATTCATCTGTAGTATAATTTTATTAACTAATATAAAATATATTTAAAAATGGTTTTTTTTTAGTATGGTATTATTTCTGTGATACACACGAGTAAAATAATAACTGATATAATAAAATAATACTGGAAGTTTATTGGACTTTATGAACACCTATATATATTTTTTAATGATAATTGATAATATTAAAGTAGTTTAAAACTTAAAGAAAACATTTTTTCTCAATATACTTTAAACATATGAAACCAATATAAAGTCTAAACTCAGTTCAACTTAAGATTACTGATTTGATGCACACAATATATTATTATTTCATCAAACATATTATGTAAAATTAAGCAAATAAAAAGTTTTTTAAAATAATTTAAAAATTAAATTAAGTACATTTTAAAATTATTTAATAATCAACAACTCAAAATATAAATTCAAATATTTAGGTCAACACTCAAAGCTAAATGATGTATAAATTATCATGAGTTCATAATAATTAGTATTGTTATAAGATATTTTACGAACTTGTACTTAGATTTCATTCATTAAAAGTTCTTATAAATTGAATTAGTTTATACAATAAAAATAATCTTACCACAATAATAAGGTTAATCAAAGTTCTACAGAACGTTATATTTCAAAGTTTAATTGAAAATAAAAATAAATTCATTATTTACCAATGAAATTTAAAACATTTTTGTAATACATTATTTTTCAGAAACCAAAATTAATTAGATTTTTACTTATAATTTTAATAACGTTAAAAAATTAGTCAAATTTTGTAAATTAAAATTATTGTACAATGTACAAACATTATGGTTAGATAGAAAGATGTATTTATAATCTATACTAATATACAATTTTTTTTTTATTTATTTACCTGGCAAGTTGTACCCGAAGTGTTGTTCTCGGATGGTAACTTTCCAACACGCCAAGTCCTTCGAACGCGATTGGAAAAAATGTAGTGATTAGCGTCATTACAATTGTGATTTCATATTGTCTCCAAAATGTTGATTCTGCTTCTGGTTCATTCGATCTACCTACTACAAAAATAACGGCATACACCGAACTGCCCAACATCCATATCATATTTAAATTGGCAAATATCCGTAGAGCCACTATTTTCCAACTGTAAAACGCGTGACAACACACGTTACATTTAATATATTAATATGAGCTGAGCAGGTATGTGAAAAATAAGTGTCGTGTTACTTTTGTTTGTCTTTCATTCTTTCAGCTTCTTCGAGTAGTGCTTCTTTAAAACCAAGTATGATTGACGAAATTCGATTGTGAGCCGTTTCTTCGTTACCGATCATGTAATCCCAACCGGTAAACATTTTCCACGTAAAAACACATTCGTCGTCTTTTTCAGACAATTTACTCAGACGAGAATTAGCAGCCATTCTGCATCAAAACAAGATAAATCCGTATTAATAGTCATCAATTTCAAAAGGTTTCGGGAAGGCGTACTTTCTGAGAGTAGCTACAAAACTGTATATATAAACGACGAGGCTCGTAATAAAGTATGCAATGGGTAACCGGTAACTAGAATTCGAACTTTGCTGATTTGAATAGTAACCGTAGAATATAGGCGAATGCTGCAACACTCCTTCGAAGTTTAATAAAGTCATCAATTGCATCGATGTTTCCTTCTCTTCGGGCAACAACGTCTTGCGTTCGCCGGTACCCGTCTTGTTGGTTGTCAAAATCTGTAATTTCGTATAAGAATAATTACCACGTGTGCGCCGTTAAAGTATATTTTATATTTTATTGTATATCAATATGATTAGTAAATTTAAATTTCAATACTTCGGGTATCACTACAAACGCAGCCAACAACACGGATATGACAAAGTTCACCCAAAACAACCAGCGAAGAAACGTAAAATACGAAGCTACCACCGTTCCGAATTGAGACTCGATTTCTTTAATGGTCAGTTCCCAAGGAATTATTTGACTTATCACATTAGCAATCTCCCGTTTACTGTGCTGCCATTGCTATAATTCCATGACGGATTTTACATATATCAATAAAAAATACCACATTAAATAATAATATAATATTATTACTTTCACCACGACTATATGAAACCTAGCCAAAATATCCCTTGTACTTTTACTCATGGCCAATCGTTCTTGCAACTGACCTTCATGTCTCTTTACGTACTCTTTGGCTTGCTGGACCAGTTTCATCTTTCTACGAATAGACCATGGCTGTTGTCGAACGCTGCCCAATACTTCTTTGTGTAAACGGATGTTTTCGAAAATTTGTTCTTGTGAATTTCCAGCATCTTCGATATTAATCGCCGTACTTAAAAACATAAATTGCAACTTGGTTAAAAAATTTACGATAAAACAATGTAAATTAAAAAAAAAAAAGTTAATTATTAAATTAAATATAATGCAATATAATGAACTTAAATAAAACGAGTAAATATAAAAAATATTATATATTAAAATATTTCACGTTTACGTTGAGTATATATTTGAATATTTCATTAAATATTGACATAATATTATCATTATAAATTTACGATACTATAAATATACGTCCATATCCAAAAGTCTAAATAAATTACTCAATAGTTTTTGACAGTTTAATAGAAAATACAATTTAATTAATATAATAATGAATATTGTCATCAAACTTATTTAAAACAATTCTCGTTAGTAAAGTAAACTGAATTCCAACTCATCTCATAAATTTGAAAAATTAAAATTGGTAATAGAATTCTCTGTAAGACATCAATATAATAATATTGTCATGATAATTTCATTGTAATTAATATTACAATTTTACTATGTGAACTGTACTCGTAAAAATGATAATGATCAATTATCCATAGAAATATATAGGATTAAAAATAACGTATTATTTATTAAATAAAATTCTAATTTGGTGTTTAAAAATTTATTATATAAGGGTTGGGTAACAGATATTACTTTATTTTGACCTAATTTCTCAACAATATTAATTAAAAGCAAAATATAAATTATGCGGTATTAAAAGTAGACCTTTTAATACAAAGTCCAAATTATACTAATTGAAAGTAAATGCATAATGTAATATTGTACATTTCATAATTTTTATATATATATTATAAAATTATAATTGTTACATTTTTTTATTTTGAAATTTATTGTCTTAAAATTATTTATATTTATTATAAATAAGTGTAATATTAAATTATTAATTTTAAATACTAACTGAAATAATAAAAGGAAAATAAATTATGAAATATTTTCCATAAAATATTATATCATCACTCATTGGTGACATCTTTTGCCACATATATCAACATTGAACTAATCTGTATAATATAAAGTAGGTAAGGTCAAATATTTATATTAGAAAAAAAGATGGAAAACAGGGAACATTTAAATGCTATATCTAAATGCTCGTACTATACTGTTCATTTTGTAAATGCCAGTGTAAAATATATTTTTTCTATATAATTAAAATAATTATAATAGTTACCAAGATTCTAGATAATATTATAATTTTAAATAGAATTAATTAAAAAGTAAATTATCAGTTAAATTTTAACTAACAGCAAAATTTAATTCTAATTAATTTTATATTCAAAAAGAAAATTATTACTAAAATCAAACTAATATTAATGAATTAAAATCATTATAATATATAGGTATCAAAATTGTTCAAACTTATTTAACTACTTTAAAATATTTCTTATAGTGTTTTTTCGATGGTATTATAATAATTGTATGAATATATTAAAAATTTTACATACAAATTTACGTAATACTTTATATTTTTATGTAAATTGAATAAGGAATAACATTATAATATAATTAAAATATAGAAAAAATCATATTAAGTTAATTTTTAATAATTTTTAGAAGATTTTCATAAACAATATTTATTATGAGAATATATTTAACATTTTTAACATTTTGTGTAATTTATAAATTTCGTAACACATTAATTATTAGATTTTAACATACATGTGTAATGTGTTATTAATTTATTATACATTATTATAAGTAAAAATTATTGATCAATTCATTTTAGATTCTGAGCGAAGCGAAGAATGTATTGGTTTTACAATGATGTGTTTCTTTTTTATGTTTTTATGTCTATAGGAACAATTTTCGACAAGAAATAATGTAATTTGTACTTTATTTTTTTTCGAATTTCTCAAATTGACCATGTGCGATAAGAAAAACTATCAAAAATGACAAAAAATTTTGCATCTTTAACAAGAACTTGTTATTTTTACTAAATCGATTTCAATATTTCACGATAACTCGGGAGATTTTGAACTTGGAGACATTTTATTGGGTGTTCAAATAGGTATTATATATACGTGATACAATTTTGGAACCGTTACGTTAAGTTTTCTACAAAATATAGAAATTTAAATATTTCCTATAATTCTTGTTTTTATCTATATTATGTTTGATAAAATTGGCAATTTTAAGTTCTAAGTTCTGAAAATTTTATTGAAGTACAATCACATATTACTTAACATGATACCTTAATATTAGAAAAATCCCAATTCTCAACCTTTTTTTTTATGGCTGTTTAAAGTTGATATTTTGTAATCAAAAATCTAAGAATCCATATTATAATATAATAATCTTATTATTTCTCATTACTGTTACAATAATGTTAAATGAAATTGATAACAAATTTGTAAAATTTTATTGACACTAAAATATTTTTTAATTTTCAGTTCCAAATAAATGTGAATATTACATTAACGATTTTTTTTTTTTTTTTTTTTTGTAGGTTTTTTAAGAACAAAAAGAAAATCTGATACCGGTATGGAAGGGATACAGGTCGAAAGAGGATAGTATTGAATTTTGATTAAAATTTGAATGTAATGTTAAATAATTTCATTCGAAAAACGATTCTCAGCGGAGTACTGTCAAATTTGGGTACTTAGGTAACTCTTTAAATGGTTTTATGGGCATTTATATTGAACGTAGAGACTGTATCTCAATGTAAAATTTGTAATCAATTCGTCATAACATATTATCTGATAAATTTTGCTAAAAATCGTTTTTTGTATGTAATAATTTATCATTCAATAATATCCTCTTTAGACCTGTATTCCTTGCACAGCACTATCAGCTCCTCTTCTTTTTCAAATTTTTAACTCGTACAAAAATACATATTTTTTTTTTTAGTTTATCTTATTCTGTATAAATTGAGACGTGTGCAAAATTTAAAATAATAAAAAAAAAAAAGAAGTGTAATATTGTCAACTTAACTTAATATACATATAAATTATAGGTACATGTTATTATAACACTCAAATGTATAAAGAATAGTGTGAAAAAAAATTAAAATCTTACTCTCCAGAGCTTGTGGTGAAAGCAGACGATCTTCTACGATC
>JAIUCT010000027.1:458062-497166 GCA_021307375.1 Tetraneura akinire
ATTATTATTATTATTATTATTATTATTATTATTATTATTATTATTATCCAAATATTATATTTTAATGCGGACCAATATTCATTTTCAGCTCTTGTTATTGATTCGGGTTATTGGATAATATGTCTTCCCACTCCGTTAATATTTGTATAGCGATATATTACAACCACCAAATATTATAACTTATAGTTTAATAACGAAAACAAACCACCCGAATGACATATAAAATACGATTATTAATTATAAAGTTTGGCGTTAGAAATAATAATAATAATAATAATAATAATAATAATAATAATAATAATAATAATAATAATAATAATAATAATAATAGTATCAAACAACTTTTGTTTTCCGCTCTCGGACGGCACTATACATTACAATACCTGTATAAAATAATATTATATAAGTTTAAAACGTGTTGTGTTATAATATGCGTGTCCATATAATAAATATAAATAATAATAGCACCGGAAAACGTGTTAGACTACTTACATTTTACGGCGTGTTCTCGAAATTACGATTCCTCACCGGGGTCGATGTTAAACATATCGAGACGATATTTTTTATGTATAGGACTTATAGGAATAAGTCTACCCTCGACTGGAATCACAAGAGAAATAAAAAGTAGCCGTACTCGTAGTTTATAATACGGTGGTCATGCCACACCCACGATAATAGCAACAAAGGGTTATACTACATTCTGGGCATATAGTGACAACGACGACATTCATTAATTTGTACGGCCGACTTCTCACGCGATCCTTTACAAATCGAACGATGATAGGGCGAGAGCAACAGTTTTTCCTGTTTTTTTTTTTGGTTTTTTTTCAATAGCTTATAATCAATATCGTTACTAATAGAGGTTTAATGCGAGAGCGGTAATTTTTTTTTTTTCTATACAAATATTCAAATTGAATACAAAAATTGTATATGATAATATGTATTGGGAAAATGCGAACACAAGCAATATTATGTTGTTTTAATATTATCGTCCAAGTAGAAAATTATATGTAATAAAAAAAGTAACGTAAAGTGAATAGAATTTATTTATTTACCTACTAACAAGTCTCCATAATTCCCATGTTTATTTAACTTAAAAAGTTTTCGAATGTCTTCAAAATATATTTTATTATAAATTTATAATTAGGTACTGATTATAATAGATAGAAAACATTTAACTTACACAAATAAAACAAATATACTAAAATCAATGTGACGGAAAGATTTATTATTTATCACAATAGTTAAAATAGTTAAATAAATAAAAATGATTAATTGAAGATAATTAATATAAATTGGGATAATGCTTTCTATATAGAAACACTATAGTTATTTAAATATAAATTCCTATACTGGATATTTAGATAATTTATTGTACATTATCATAATTAATTAAAAAACAAAATAAAATAATAGTTAAAATCCTTGATGTATCTATCATTTTAATGTTGTTAATATACGACTCGTACTATGATTAAATAAATTGAATTTTATTGTTGTTATAAATATAATCGAGTTGAAATTTTCATAATATAAAACATTTTATTGCTATTATGTTATTCAAATGACAAACTATAAAACTCAATAAATTATTTTGAGTTAACTTTAGAGAAGGTATACATAAAACATAATTATTAATTATTAAATGTAATAACTAATAAGTAACATAAAAATTTAAGGAATAAACAAGACGCACATTTACATTTTTATAGTTACAGATTTTAATATTAAATTTTACTTTAGTTTGTTGTTAATTAAAATAATAAAATGTTATATAAATTTAAGTATTATATTATGACGTATAATAATATATTGGATATAAAAATATACTTATATAAATTTGTGTATCAGTGTATGCTAAATATATTAATTAAATTAAAATTTAGAAGACAATAATAATAATAATTAAATGTAAATTCTAAAATGATTAAGATATTATAACGTATAATAAGTTTGGAATTTATTTAACACTTTCAATTTTTAACCATTCTTATTACTTATTTGTAATATAATATACTCGTAATTTAATACAAATATAATATAGGTATTAAACAATTATAAATTTATCATAATTAATAATTAACATTTTTATACTTGTTAATTTATAAAATACTAAACAAAATTTTATATTAACTTTATAATTAATAGAAATAAATAGAAATTATGGAAAATAATTCATTGTGCGACAGTATGTGTAATAGATATTATGTTATTAACTTATCTCAACAATGATAAATTATGGTATTGGAAAAATTAATTATGAGTAAAGTTTTGTTATAGATTTAAATTAAAAATGAATAGTAGTTCATTGAGTAAAGAAATTTAGACAAACTTTTATGTTTCGTCCATAATTGACTAAAGAAAATAAAAAGTTTTTGTACTTGATAAAGTTGTTAATTATGATGCATTATGACTTATAATTTATATTTTGGTAATTAAAAGAAAAAAATATTTTAAAGTTTAAATACAATCCTACATTATATTGTATTATTGCACATCGTGCCTATAATAAGAAATGATATTCCAAATTGTGTGAATTGATTTTTGGTATTTTTCATACCAGTCTATACGCAATACACATATTAACAATATATTATGTATTTATGTTTAGCTAATAATTGTGTTAAATTTCGTTATGACTTAACAAGAATATAATATACAATTAGGTATATTTTGTGTATTACGTAATTGATATTAATATAATTGAATCCTGGTATAATTGATTTGTTTTTGAAAAAATAATTTTAAAATAAATTCTATTCATTTTCCATTTACTTTTTCATTATATAATTTTCTACTTCGCAGATATTAAAACAATATAATATTGTTTGTGTTCACAATAAATATTATCATTTACAATATTATTATATAGATATGTGACATTTTGTATAATAATAGTCATTATGGTTTTAGATTCCTGTTTTTTCATATATTTTATTTAGACAAAACTCTATAAATCTATAATATATTTGTAGGTATGAGTATTTGTATTTAAAGTAACATCAACATGTATATTGTAATAATTATTTTAAAATTTATAATAATTACTAATTAAATATTGTTACTTATTATAAAATCATTAGGATCATATTGTTACAATCTTACAATTTTTTTTACGTGAATCTCAATTCATAATTAAATATTATATTTTTTAAGCATAAAATTTTATCGTCTTTCTGATTTAACTCGATACACATATACCAGAATAATTTAGATAGAATATCAAATAACATATGATAATAATATATTTATTTAATAATATAAATTTTTAATTAATTATTAAGCTAACTAAACGTTATATAATTACGAGTTATCTGTGTAATGCATCTGAGTTTTAATGGATATCCACTTTGTATGAACTCTAACTTGAATATCCAAAGACAGATAACTTTAATAATTATAATATTTAATTTAATTTCTTAACTAAATTGTTCGTAAGTCGTAACCCAAATATACTTAAAATATGGTCAATATTAAATTATATAATTTAACAAAACACGTTATAGTATTATTCAAATTAATGTTCCAACTTTATTTTAGAAAATCCAATTAATTAATTCTTTATATTAAAAATTTTTTACACGTATACTCGTATACGATTCCTAACTTTTAAGTCGATTTAATAGTCGAAAAAATACGTTTTACACAAACTAAATATTATAATCTTTAATATAATTATAAATATATTTGAATATAATATCGCATGATAGCACAATAATTGTACAACTATGAACTGTATAATATATCAGTTCTACATGATAGAATAATAAAATAAGCGTGTTACACCGTTACATCGTACTTGGATGAGGAATGCTATGTGAATAATTTGTTTTTAGGTACCTAGTCAAGTATTAAATTAATGAATAAAATAAATAATACTATTGTCATTGTAAAAAGTATTATTAGCTATTTGCAATGACTAAAAAAGAAATTAATTCTTATATAAATAAATTAAGCTCGTATTCAGTGCAAAAAAAAAGAAAAAAAAAATTACGAGAACGAAATAAGTGATCCTTTAATCTTTTTCGTATTGTGCTGTACAAATAAATATACCATTTTTAAATATGAGTAGGTAGGTTTGTTATAAAATTTTGAAAAATAAAATTAATTTGTTGTAATTATTATAATGCACTAACATAGGTAATTATTTATTTAATAAATGAAAATAATTCAACATTTTAAAGTACCTACCTATTATAATACTTTGTAGACATTTATTATTAAATATTTTAAATACTCTAAAAATACTGAAGTGATATATATAATGAGTAATTTGTTAAAAGCATGTTTACAATTTTTTGTTATTTGTTAATTTTCTCGTGTAATCACCGTCAAATTTTCAAAAGATTAATAATATAAGAATTATTATTCATGTGTTGTATATGTTCATTAATATTTACTTATTTAATTTTATAATACATTTTTTATTAGAAATATTAAATAATATATTTATAAATTTCAAACATATCGTAAACGTTATCGTGCACACAAGTAAATTGTGAAATATTTTCAAAACTGAAATACGTTTTCAATACACTGCAAAACGCGTTACATCAAGACGAATTGATTGGAAACATTTTTATAAATGAACGTTGAAAAAGATATTTTGTTAAATATTAAAATTTAAAAACGATGACATTATACATTTAATTGCAAGAATAAGTTGTTGAATTAAAAATATATTATTGTTTAATTTAGTACCTTACTCTCAAAAAATTGAACTTTTGCAATTGAAAAAAAAAATGGCCCATTGAATGAATTTGAGGGTGTCGTGTAACTCCCTCTAATTGTACCTATGTATACAAAAAATTTGTAAGTTAAACGGGCCGGTAAAATTTTATTGCCCGGTAAGTTTTTAGGCCCCAATTGGATCCTGGTAATAAATAGATTTAAAAAAAAAATGTATAGATAAAAACAAAAGCATTCATAATTTATAATTTTATATAATAAGGCTAATTCAATTATTAATTTATGCTTTACAATTATTATTACTTAATACATATCTAAACTAATTTATAATTAAATTTATCCCTTCAATAAATTTACTATTTATATTTCTAATTTTTTATATAATTCTCAACTAATTTTATATTTGACTAAAATTATGTATTGATTGATTGATACAAGTAATGACTGTTACTAACCAATTTATATTATTGGATGCTTAATAAATGATATGAACTAATGATTAATAACTTATATTGATGCATTAGATATAATATTTGAAATATAAACCTCAATTTACTCGTGTATGTAACTTGAGATTTTGAAGGTTTATTTTTGTAATATATCACATAACAAAATATCGTGTAGACTGTATAGAGTGCAGATGGTTTTTAAAAATTCCCATGAAAGTATATATCTGTGTGATGAGTCATATAATGTATAATCTAATTTTAGCTAAAGTTAACAAACCTTTTTCCAATGTTTTGTTTACATAGAAAAATTATATGCATGTTAAAACGTTATAGTTGCAAGTTATACGTACATTAGTTTATAAATTGTAACTAGTGTCGGTTTAAAGAAATTAATTGTGAAATTAAAAATTTTTTTTTATATTATTTATAAAAAACTAAAATATATAATTCATTATTTAGTAACAATAAAATATATTATACTACATCCATATATGATATGATTTATATCGTAATTTTTCTTTTATAATAAAAAATATAAATGTTACGCTTTAATTTAAAACAGATTACACAAGGATAATATTCAAACAAATAATTACATTAATTTTAGATAATTAACATTGAATATTATTTAATTGTAATCATAGGTGTGTCCAGACTTTCTTAGCAGGTCGTGCACAAGATAATTATACAAATGTGATACTGGGTAACCAGGCGCGGATCTAATGGAGGAAATAAGGGGCTTTAGCCCTTCCCCCTTGTGCTGTAATTATTGTTATTAATATATAATAATTTATAAATTGTTTAAAAATTAACTAATAATTATAAATTTTGATAATACATCATGGTATAGCCCTCCTCCCTTATTTGGGATTTCTAGATCTGCGCTTGTGAGTTGTGGGTAACCAAAAGGAAAAGTAAATACGATCCTCAAATTTAAAAAAATCATTATTACCATATAATACATATAAGTACTTGTAAATTGTAATTAACGTTGTTCTTTTTTTTTATTATTATTATTATTATAATGTATAATAATTGTATAAGAATAAATAAAAAAAGTGCTAAAAATTATCATAAGTTATACAAATTAAATAGTTATTGGTTATATAATTACAATAGTAGGTACCTATTATGAAATATTTATTAAATATTACTTTTTACAAATAATTATTTTTGTAATTACAAAATTTCCTAATTCATATTATAATTCTAATCGTCATTTTGGTGGAACCATCACTTTAAATTCCTCAATTACTATTCGTCACATACATACCAGTGTAGTCTGTATCACACTACACGCGTGTAACAAACACTTATCAAAATAAATGATAATGTAACACTTGCACTTCCGTAATATTGACGATGTAGTTTTTCTGCACTGGTGTAGATAATGAATGCACCTCACTTTCACATGGAATTTGTATTATCTACTGCACTGTTGATACCAGTTGATAATATTCATTATCATTCAAAAAGTGTACACAGCGAGTGTAGGTATTTGGAAAATGTTATTAAAAGCACAAACGACCAATATTGTTCTCTAATAAAAATGATACGAAATATTGAGATAAAAAAGTTGAAATAATTATCAAAGGAAATTTGGCTAAAATTTAAATTTTCAGCTGTTTACAAGTCGTTTCTTCTGTGCAAGAAAGAAACGACCCGTAGACACGCATATGAAAGTAATTTATACCCTCATAGTAGTAATACGAGTATAATAAAATTACTCTTTTATACAGTAGGAACAGAAAAAGTTTGTTTATCAGTGCAAAAAAGAAAAAAAAAATTAAGAGAATGAAATAAGTGACCCTTTAATATTTTCCTATTGTGTTGTACAAATAAAGATAACATTTAAAAATATGAGTAGGAACATTATAAAATTTAAAAAAAACAAAATTAAGTTGCATTAAATTTACTTACATAATTATTTTTATTTAACAAAGAAAAATAATTCAACATTTTAAAGTATTATAATTGAGCTATATATATTGCCTATTGGTACTTATAAGAAATCATTCTATTTTTCTTCTTAAAAAAAAAAAAAAAATACTTATAATTTATATTCATGCATTTTCTTCTTTTGGCTACAATTCAATTTCTCGATATGAAACTTTTATTTAACTTTAAGTTCTTTTCCTGTTCATTAGTCTGTTATCAGATTAATATAAAATAATTGACTATCTAATATTTTATTTAATATTCTTAGTTTCACTATTTCATTTATAATGTTTCTTTAGTAATAATATTTTTTAAAAAACTTTTCAATTTTTAAATAGTTTCTTATCATGATTTCTAATAATTAGTTCAATAAATAGGTAGGTCGTAGGTATATACATGAAACATGATTATAATGTGATATAAATACGTAAAATATTAAATAATAATCAAAATGTAATTATTGTAGAGTTATATAATACTGGTATTTTAATATGCATGTGAATATACTATTAATATACGAAATATCAATATTATATTTCAAATTAAAACTTACATTGATATCAACGTAGGTATGTATTTCATCAATAAAATAAATTGTGTAATTTTGAATAATTGATATAAAACAAAAACAAAATAACTTTTACGAATGTAATTTTATTAATTATAATAATAATGCATAAATAAATATTGAAGCATATGTCTTATTTATGAAACATAATATGTACTTAATGTTTATAATTTATCGTAGTAAATTAAATTACATTATATTCTGTATCAATAATATGAAAATATCCTCGAAAATCAAAATCTTAATTCTTACGATATAATAAGGCATTACTTATGAGATTTATTTAAATATAAATTATTCTACTGGAGCTAACGCTCTTTTTACTATAATAAAATACGTATTATTATTAAATTATATTCTTTTAAAAAATCAATAATAAATAATAATTTTTAGTAAATATACATTCTCCGATAAAATATAAAAATGAATCTTATAAGGAAGGAGTTATGCACGGACCACTTTTAATTTTTATATTTATAAAATGTCTAATTTAAAATCGTTTGCCCGATTCATTGGTAGTGGAAAAATTTAGATTACAATATTATTTTGATTAGGTACAATGAAATTGGAATCGACAGTTTGTCTAGTTAACAGTAGAAAATATGCTATTTTATTTTATTAAATCTAATGATTAACACGGCGCTATGTAACGATAAAATTAATACACTTGTGTATTTTGTTATTCACACGGCGCTTAATTATTATTATTAAAAACCTTTTGACGGTGATAAGTGATAACACATGAAAATTAACAAATTATTCATTATATCACTTCACTATTTACAATATTTAATAAAAAAATGACATTTTCAAATTATTTTTTTTTAGTTTACAGCAAAATAGTAACGCTATCTAACGGAAAATAATATATTTTTCATCACGACTCAACAGTTAATTATTTGAAATACTAAACTAAGTATTTACACATTTAAACATTTTTTTGTTACGTATAATAAAAAATGATTAACAATATTAAATTATAATTAATTAAAAACATTACAATATTTACTTTACTTAAATGGTAAATTCGAATAATTTGAGGGCACAAGTGTATTATAATATAATAATAAACGTATATTTTGTAATGTTATATATCATATTATAGCATTAAAATAAGATATGACGTATAATAATTACAAATTTTTAATATTACAATACCGACAATGAATTCAAAATATATAAATTCGGAAATGTAAAATAAATACGATAAGAGTAAAATACACGACCATTATTTCATACGTTCGCAAAATACGAAACAAAATAATTTTGTGAACTTTATACGTTTTGCTTTCTAGCGGTTAAATAACGTGCCTACCAAACACAAGCTAAAGTCAGAAATATCTCCATCGAATCGTCCTATTTTGTTGGTGTATTTTATCGTTACAAAGTTTTAGTAATAATTTAATTACAAATTAATTGGTACTTACACTACTTACTCGAACGTTTTTGAAAAACATTTTGACGTTGAATTGAAACGTGCGAGAAAATATAATTTAAATGGAAATTTTACTGTTAAATGAGACGTCAAGAAATTTATTACTTATTACGACAATTTATTAATATTTTGTTATTTTGTTCGAAAATAAAAGCATTATTGGCTTGCACGGATATTTTCTAGATCGAATTTTCGATAATCGCCATACTTTACTTATTTATTATCGATATGTGGCGAATATAATAAAGATATAAGGTTTTAAATAGGAAATATGTTATCAATTTATCACCAATACGGTTCGTTTCGTATATTATTTATATAATAAACTCTTTGAAATTCAATCAGACCACTCCTTTGATAAAACCGCATTAAACAAAAATTGCTATCAGTCTATCACACTAAAATGTTTTGACTTTTTATAAAGTTTTTAATAATAATATAATATCGATTGATATGATGATTTAAATATTGATAATGGTATCATACTGACAACTACTACGGTGTAAATTATATAAAACTAAATAAAGCATAATATACTTATTATAAACACAACGAGTAGATTTTTTTCAAATAAAACAAATTTAAATTACATTTTTTTTTTTTTTTTATATATATATAATATAATATTTTTTAGGTACATTTTCGTTCTAAATGATTTTAATTTAAACGTCGAGTCGTATTAACATATTAGTACACAATTGCAAATAAATAATACATTCTGCAGGAATGAACGGAACAGTGAACACCTGTATTGAACAATACACGTTTCGTGTTCTAACAAAAATGTGAGTAAACTTGTAAGATAATAAGAATATTACTTCATACTTTTATTACATTTTGTTTTAAATCGTTTTAAAATATTAATAACGTCAAAAATTATTATACCTAATCCTAAAAAAAAACAAATTGTTAAAATGGTATCTAACATCATTTATTATTATTATAATATATTGATTTAACTTCGTTTTTAACTGTTTATTTCCTATTTTTAACTTACCCATTTTTACAAATAAATATATTTTTCCTATTTATATGCATTATTTGTTTTATACGTTGATATTTTATTCACGACCTTACCAGAAAACGTCAAAAAAGGTTTTCACGATGACAAGATCTTTTAAATGCAAATTTATATATTTTTATATTATCGTACCTCCTATATTATAATATATATTATATAGGTATATCAAATGTAATATATATATATATATGATATAATTATACGAATCATAACATATTTACTTTTTTTTTTTTTAAGACATTTCCGCATGAACATAGTTTATATTTCGTATATAATATTATAAATAATACGCATAATACTTAGGTCACATATATTTTCATATAAAGTTAAAATAGTTCAAAAGTCAATATAGTCGTAGAGATTTTTCAAACTGTTCCGCTTCGCCAATAAAAAAACACGTTCGTTTCATTTCTGATTTTCATATCATCCGATTAATATTTATACGTTTCACTCCTTTCAGACATCGGTCACACACTATAGGTTTTGATACACACTAGCGAATGAAAACCAAAAAATTGTAATACATTGATATGAAGGCGGGTAAATATAGATAAAAATATTATATTCATGTCTAATAAAATTGTATGGTGTCGGTCAATCACGAATAAAAATATGGACGCGTATCTGAAACGTATCGTTTATAGAAATTTGAAGAAAAAAAATCGTTGATTATATTAATCATTTTATTTATAATTCGTCGTACTTTATATATTTATATAATATTATAATATATGTATAGTATATACATAAGGATTATTTATGGAAACCAATAACTAAAAAAATAATAATTCGTGTGTATTTATAAAAAATAAAATAACTTATGCGTTCTTTTTAACAAGTTCTATGTAATATATATATATATTTTTTTTTTATAATATTTTGGTAAAATATCCAGTCGACTTGTGAAAACACAATTTCAGACGTCATTTACTAAACATAAAAACCTTTTACAGACGCAGCATTTTATTTGTAATATATTGTAATGTTATTACTTTATTAGATCAATGGTATGGAAAATAAATAATAATATTTTTTCCATTCAAATCGTATCCATAAAGTGTAATAAATCGATGTGTTGGTGTAACGGACGTACAATTTTTATATAAAAAAAAAAAAAATGATCAGTTTGATATTCATAAGTATATCAAATGGACATAATTTTGTTCTGTTATATAAAAATAAAATGAATTGGTATTTTTTTTTCTTTTTTTACTTACTATCGACAAACAAAGTATACTGCAGTATACGAAAAATTCAGTTAAACATAATATGTATAAATATTAAAATAACTAAAATACGTTCACTAAAATAAATATTATCATTATATTGAAATGATTTATTTTATAAAAAAAATATTCAAAGGTGAAAAAAATCGAAATCAACTCGTGTGTATAATATATCGTATGACAAACCAATAGCTTTGACAAAAAACGGGAATTTAAAATGTAATTGCAGAATCTGGTGTAAATTAAAAATATAATGGCGTTAAGTAAGTTTTATATTTAATATTTTAATACCATAAATGAAATGTACCATTTGTCGATAAAACTAATTAACAATATTAATACATATTTTTCAAAACATTAAATTCGTAATAATATTATAATTAACGTTCTATTAATTTTATATTTAGTATAGGTTTATCTGCGGTGTTAAAAGTTTAACAGTAGGTAATACAATTATTATTTTCGAATTACAGCGATTCGTATTGATAATAATAGGTAATATATAACAATACGATAAATCGGATTTAACAGCTGTAGTGTACGAGTATTAATTATTAATTTAATTTACATTATTTTCGCATTGAACAATATTAAATATATATATATAAAATTCCTTAGAGGATATCGTAAAAGTGTCACTAGTGGTTAGTATAATATAATTTGTGGTTATAAAGAATGTATTTATTTTTAAAAGAAATAATAAAAAAAAAAAAATGATGTTTATTTAGAGCTTACTGTAAGTAGGTATTTTTGAATATCTAATTAATTCCAGTCAAAGCTAGGTTACTCATAACGTGAATGTGACGTAAACACAATAAACGTATTTAGCAAACGCCTAGAATAACCAGAATTAATACAATATTTGCGTGTTTGCGTATATATTTTTTTTTTTTTTTTTAAAAAAAACATCTCATTATTTGATATTATATTATAATTATTATTAGATTAAAATTCTATAATTCTATAATAAATTATTATCCAAATTAATGCGTCATAGCTGGGCTCCTCGTATAGGCAAATTAATATCATGCGCGCGTAGGTGTCTACTCAAATTTCAAAGAGTAATAAATTTGATAAAGTATCAATATCTACATTAATATTATTATTATTGCTCTTATGATCGATGTATTATATTAGTATCAGTATTGATAAATACTTTAATATAATATAGAAATAATATTATGATATTATCGATCTATTGACATTAGATAATATTATAATCACATTTACTAGTTTCTCACTTTACATAATATTGTCTATTATCGTTATTCAATGATATCAATAATATATATATAATAATACAATATAAAAGTTTAATGTTTACGAATACGTTTATGTAAAATAATATAAATCGCCCTACCTTATTGATAATGTAATATAATTCATTATTCATTGTCCTATCGCATTGTTTTTTTTTTAAAAAAGATTTTAAATATCTTATGACTGTCATAATTAAACAATAGATTTATAAAAATAGCCGGTTAAAAATAATAATTATAATGAATGTGATTAGGTATGCAAAAAACTTATTGTAACCGTAACGTCATGACCATATTAGAAAAATTATAATGCCATATAATTTTCAATTTTATTTTAATCGTGCAAAATAGGTATATATTTTTATATAAAATTATTATACTTAATATCATTATCTACATATAGGTAGGTACTTATTTCAATAATTAACATAATGCCAATAACCAAACTATATTAGAAATTACAAAAAGTAAACTCGAACCAATATAAAACATTTATAATATATGTATTAGTTTTGTCTTATTGCATATTATCTATAGATGAAATTGTACTAAGATCTAAGAAAATGAAGCCCGTCGAGGTAAATGAATTTGCATAATATATAATATTATAAATTAGTTTCTTCGAAATGAAATGAAATATCATCAACATTTTCACGAAAGTAAAATAATTCATTGAATACACGTATTGTATATGCATAAAACTTTATTATATCGATTTAATTAAAATTACATGGTTAACCAATTAACTTACCCTTTGTTTTCGTTCCTTGTCAATTTCTTATAAATTTAATATACCTCCTACACATAGAGTTTTCGAAAATTATCAAGTATATTTTAATACAATAAAAATATATTAAATGTAAATTTAAATTCAATATATCGAATTTTTTGTTTTAAGTATTTCTTTATTAGTTTTCAATTGTTGACGTCAGTTGTCACCCTCGAGGGTTACTATAATATGTACACTGATATACGAGTATGGTATAGTTTTTAAAGATAATTACATACCTATACTGATCGTACAACGTAATGTTATATGTATACCATTACATAATATTGCTACGACTACTTGTCAGCACTACCTAATTACTGTTTTAAGTTTAATTACTGATTTCTACATCAATTTATATATAATAAATTTCAATGAAATAATATTATGTAATATCATAAAATATAAAAGAAAATAATAATCAAAATATATATCGTACATGGATACAAGAAAATAGTATTTTTATATTCTTTAAAACACAAACTAACTTGTAAATTATCCGAGTTGCTTTTCTCTAGAATTGGTTTATTATAAAAGAACATAAATATAGGCCTTTATAATAAATTTAACGAGTGCCGAGTGGTTACCCCTTATCTACATCTTTTGTACGACATGATTGAAATATAAATAATATTAAATTATTATTATTATCATATTTTGTAAAAACTAAATATTATTTTCATTAATAGTTCTTACTCGCAATAATTTTATTATTATACTTATTATTATTTATACCTACATATTGAAAAATGATTTCAATTACTTTAAGACTTTAACACAAAGTAGAAATCGTAAATTTATATTAAAAATAAAAAAAAAATACTGAAAATCATTGCATTTTATTCAAGACGAATGTAATAAAATAAAATAAATTATTTTTTGTTACCTATTATTTACCTTATTAAGAAATTATATTATTATAATATTACTTTTATTTATTTAAATACCTTATTATATTTATACTTCCTATATTTATATATAAATAAATAATAATAACCAAAATAAATATTTTATATTATAATATTTTAAATACATATTATCATTATTTTAATTTTATTTATTACTATTATCAATAGAATTGTTTAACAGTGATAATAATATTCATTTACAGTTAATTTAATTTAAGAAAACCCCCAATTAAAATCATTCTGCTCTTTAGTAATTCAGAGAATATTAATAATATAATTCATTAATTAAATTCCATTAATAATATTAAAGTTTTATTCGGACAAAATATTAAAAACAATAAATGATTTTTAATTGTAAATTAAAAAGGCGAAAAAAATAATTTCTTTATAATTCAATTTAATATTACTGAACGACCAAACGTTTAATTAATTTCATACATTTAACCTGTTAAAATGAATCGAAGAAATAGCTTAATCGATAATTATAGATGATAATATTTAATTAATAAAAAAATTAATGAAATTATTACTACCCTTGTTAAATTTACCCAACTTGGACCATATACATCGAGTGTATACGCCATTTTGCATTACTTATTTTTATAATTTTCATTAGCCAAAAAATCTATTAATATACGTTTCACATATCTTTTATTAATTTATTATTGTAATTTTAAATAGATCACGTTATGATAATAAACAATCATTTGTTTTCATTATTAATATTAGTTATCCAAATACAATCTGTTCCGTATTTTCAATATAGTGGAGTAAAAAAAATCAACAAGTGGATACGAGGCCATTAAATCTATCGTATAACAGTACAATAAAACGAAATTATAGTAAAGTTAAAATTACATTTACGTGTATACATTGGTATGAAAATATTGATTTCATATAATATACTACGCAATATATTTCAAATTCCAATTTATATTCTAAAACTTAATTTATTAATATATAAACAATAAATTTTGCACGAGAAAAAGAAAACACAATTTCTCTTATAGGGGCATTATTCTTAATTATTTTAGAGGCTACTTCCTATCCTTACCTAAAACGCTAATAATAATTTTAATAATACTCGTTACAATTTTTACCATTTAAAATGTATTGTTTTAGTGTGTTTAACAATATTATATTATCCGATCGTTTGCAGAGAAAAAAAAAAATTATTTTCATTTCCATATATAGACGGCGTCCCTTTACCTCAAGCAAACAAATTATACCGAAAAATGTTCCGTTTTCAAAAATTTACACTATACAAACATCGTACGGTATACGTTACCTAAAAAACTTTTATTAATTATAAATATCGATTCTGCATTAATTCGAAATATACTTTTTATTATAATGTTAACATATTTTTGACCGTTAATTTAATTTGTACGTGTTTAATATAATATCAAAATTATTACGATTACGATTTTTATTTTTTACATAAACGTACTTTCATCGACGGTAATCGCAGAAAGTCCCTGTCGGTCATTGTGTTTCTGCGAGTCGCCTCGTCCGATCTGACCGAATGGTCCCAACTGACGGTCCGGCTACGTCTACGCATCCGTTCCTCCGATTTTTCGCGATCGTCCATCGCGTCAAATAATATAATAATTGATTATTGTCGTTCGATCTATTCGATTGTACGACAATAATTATAGTCTCGTGGACACGAACGTTTGATACCGCGTTAATGGTAAAAACCGCACGGACACGTACGAGTGTATAATGACGTATAGTGTATATACCTAATATGACGCTGAAGGGATCATATTATTGTTGTTATTACACCGACGCGATCGTCGTCACGTACAAACACATATTAACCGCAGTGTTATGGTAAACATTGCCGTATGGGTTAGAATACCTGTACATACCTGTGGTGGTATACCTACTTAGGTTAATTAAAAAAAATATTAAACCGGACGTGTAACAAAGTAGCGCGAAAAACCTGAGCAGAGAATACGTTAACCACGTGCAGAGATGGACAAAAAAAAAAAAAAAAAAAACAACCCCAAAATATCCGCCCCTTCGTGCCACCTCGTCGTCGTACATCATCCACGTCGTCGGCACGACCCTCGATGTTTAATTACGGTAAAACGTTTATGTGTAGGCTAAATACGAACTATTTTAACGGACATAATATTATTATTCAATTATTATTATTACGATTAACAAAAAAAAAAAAAAAAAAAAAAAAAAAAATGCCGTTGCGTGTAAAACGTTTTTATTATTCCGTATTCGCATCCCCTCAAATAAACCGACTACGGGACGACTAGATAATAATATTATAATAATATACTCCGGCCTCCATCGGACAGTATCCTGTATAATATATTATGACTTTTGATAACGGCAAAATAAAAATTATTGATAACGCGTAATATTACTCTTCATAAGAACTGCTTTTCTTTACTATATTATAATATAATGTGTAGGAGAATGCTTTCATCCTGTATAATTATACAGGGTAATTCGCATGATCCAATTGGGTCAATCGTATTATTAATATAAATCCGTCGTAATAGACGACTAATGATGTTTTATTATGAAGACTTTAATTAAATATAACATAAATACAAAAAAATAATAATAATTAAATCGCGTAGAAGAAAAAAAATTGTGCCAGTTAATGTTATGTTATAGGTAGAGATCAAATTATAATGTTATATTAAATTGTCAATATTTGCTATGTTGAAAATTAAACATTGTATAAAAGGCCAACAAAATCCGCATTTGCATTTAAATAATTTTAATCAAACCTACGCAATATTCCAAATCATTTTACTAATAATTATTAGGTATACATAACGTTTTTCACAGTGTACCTATATGTGTGTGCAAAATCGATATTATTACATTTAGTCTTTTTCGTGGAATACACCGTGCAGTAAATCAACACTGTTGATCAAACACAAAATTAAATATGCACACTATAATATTATTTAGATTGTGTTGAGGTAATTTATATTATATACTTTTCACAAAATAAATGACAAAAATAAATTATATTTGACTGATTAGAACGAAGTTGATTTACAATGGAATAAACCCGAACATAAATTCCATTGAATATATTATTATAATTGCCTAACCGTAAAATAATAATTTATTGTGTTTAAAATTTTGAAATATAAATTTAAATTAATTTTAATGTTATTGACTCTATCGATATTTGTATTACAACAACAAACTCTTAATTATTAACTACTTTATTATTCAAATTATTACATTATAAATTTATTATAGTAGTTGTCTAACACTAACTGGAACTTTTTATCATCTCCGGGGTGCATACACCGTTTGCAAGGCGATCGAAGGTAAAATTAATGAAAAAATGTATAGAAGATCTATAAAATTCTACATAATATTATGTAATTTTTTTTATTAAGTAACAGAAATCCAAATATATAAATAAATATAATATGTATTTATTACACACTTTTATAATATTACAAATGTCATGTCATATTATAATATTCGAACGAAAACGATATATAATATTCATATATATTATTATTATTATTATTGTAAAATATCACTTTTAAACGTAAATAATGTAAATTTAAAAGTTTTTCGACACATGCACGAAATATTCAAACCTCGAATGTTAAATCAATCTAATAATTGAAAAATATATATAATACGGAAAAATTATTATTATTTCCAAGTAAACTTTGAAATTAAAAAATGAAAAACTGAAAAGTATAGGGGGTATATAAGATATCGTTAAAATATATTGTTGTCAAATATTCAAATATTTCATATTTCAATTCAATATATAGGTAAAAGTATAACTTTTAATTAAATTTTGTCTATATAGAATCCATTTTTTATATTTTACATGGAATATTTTATACAGATATTTATTAAGTTTCATACTAAAATATGATGACTGAGATGATTTTATTTTTAATAACACTAAATATTTTCTTCGTATTAAAAATTCTTTTTTATCCCCCTATTACCTATGGTCGACAATTTTTTTATTCTTAAATTAATAAAAAATAATCATAAATACGAATTTATGTTGTTATGTATATGTATATGAGAAAATAATAAATATTTAAAAATAAAGAAAAGATAAAATTTAATAAATTTCTGTATTATCAACTTTAATATCGTTTCATTTAAGTATAGTAATATAGTATAATGTCTAAATCTATATAATCCATATAATTTGGCAAATCTACATTGTATCTTAATTTGAAATGGTCCGAAATCGAAGTACTCGTATCTAGTAAAAATAAATATAGAATATGACGAAATATGATACAAACTTTAAACGTGTAATATAATATCTATAAATTATTTTATGAAATTCGTTAAACACTCATCACTTATACGTTATACGTATAAGACATATTATTGTAAACACGATTGGTTTTCATTGCGTGTATTATATTGTCATAGAAATACAGAATGAAATTTAGGTACATATTTTTAACATATAACGTAAAAAAATGACGTAAAATAGACAACAATACTGCAATATTTATATATTATAGGGATTATGAATACTCGTATTTTAGCAAATATTATAGTTAAGACTTCCTTTTCCCGTTACAATAGTTGCTATATTTATGGCAATAAATACAAATCTTTATTTATCGCGTTGATTCTTGGTAAAATGAACTCGCAGTTATAATAATATTGCACCTAAGATATTTATCAGTTTATCACCATTCGGATAAGTTGGTTTGACGATAATGGCAAATACTATAAATGACAATACGCGACACTCGTGGATAATATGCGAGACATCATCAGGGCCCCAAAAAAACCTAGTGGTTGCCTACGTACACGGAACGCGGCGTCAACTCGCCAACAACCTTAACACTAATCTGATAAACAATAGGTAAATAATAAATAATAAATGTATAAAATATAATAAATAAGTATTTTATTTTTGTTATTTGTTAAACAGATAGCAGTATATTGTATATTACATAAATTTAAATTTAAATTAATAATTTATTTACCCTAATAATATTTTCAAATTTATTACAATAAATAATATTTAATATTTAATTTTTTATAATTATAAAATGCAAAGTAAGTATACACAAGTATTATAATACAAAATTATTTTGTTTTATACAAGTTATAGTATGACCGCAGAATAAATGAAATTATTTTGTGGTATGTCGTTTTTATAGTATTTGATAATGGTTTAATTAGGTATTATATTCGAGTATCGAAACATATGGACATTTTTTTTTTTTTGAAGACAGAACGTAATCTGAAGCATGGAATGTTTTATATTTAATTTATCGTTAAAGTGCCAATAAACCTTTTTAAATCTTTCTACAAAAGAGGAATAAAATAAAAATTCAAACCATAAATAAAGTATTGTTTCTTCGACTTGAACGGTCGAATTATATTAAACTTTCAATCTATTGATCATTTATATAAGAGGATATAAAATATATTATATTGTATAAAAACTAATAAATTAGTATTAAAAAGTTGTGGAAAATGTTAACATCGATGTATACGGAAGTTAAACACAAATAAATCTGAAGATGAAAGAATAGTCGACATAGGTACAAAAATATATTCCACTACCCGCTTGTTAAATGTTAAATTATTTTTCCTTGGTTCTTCTAAATTATATACATATTATTATATAAATACCTATGCAAACAACGTCTAAGATATAATGCAAGTAATACAAAAGGTATGTAATATTATTTATCTTTTTCTTCGTAAAACGATTTGAAACTAATTGAAATGTTGGAAACTCCATGGGGCTTTTAAAGTCACGATTAATTATCATGCTCTTTTACTTCGGATCTTAAATATGAAAATAATAATTATTACTGATTGATATCCATATTTTTATTAAAAATAAAATAATAAAAAAAATTTACATTGTAATATTATTATTTTAATTAGAAAATTACTATTGAAATTAATTACCTATTAATTAACACCATATATATGATTTAAAAATATTGACGAAAATATATCGTTATCAATTTTAAAATAGATTACTTTTACAAAATCTGTATAAAATATTACTATGCGAATATTAAAATTGTTGTTTATGTTAATTCATAAGAACACACAACAAATTTCATTTAATTAAACAATAATTATTATTAAAAATCGTAATAAGATTTAAAAAAAAAAAAATGGAAAAATATTTAAAAAAAAAAAATAAGATGTTCCAAACAGTGAACTTATTTGAGTAAGTAATTGAGTTAGTAGTTTTTAGTTCGATTTACACGCATTTTGGCATTTTGCACTTAACCTGCAATTATTATATTAATATTTAAAACTATAATATATTAAATCCTAATTATAACTGAGCTTAATATAATAAAATATGCATTACACGATATTCAAATAATCTAAAAGGGATAGTTGTAAAGGTTATAAAAGTAATCCTTTTGGTCCTCCATTTCCTTACCTGTCGGAAACACAATTCAATATATGCTCGTACGTGTATGTATATAAACATATATTCCATGAGTTTATAAAAAATACAACTTAACGCAGTATACATAGTTACAATTTTACGAGAATAATCATAATATTGTTCTAAGACTTGAAATTTATAATTAAATAAAGAATTAAATTTATAATTATAAATTAATTAATTTTCTTTGCATTATGTTACTGCGTTACATAGCAATTTTTTCCCATTATCATTAATTGAATATTTATTTAACATTTATTTAATATTTATTTAATATTTTAATATTTGTCACGCCATAATAAGTATCATAATATATACGTATTTTTTTTTTTTTTTTTTTTTTTTTTAAATATTCAAATATTAATTAAATATCATAAATGTGAATTCGAAATGAAAAAATATATATAATAATATTTATCTGAGGGTATATTTTTAACAAATGAATGGTGTCACGTGGGATTTCTCACTGCGACCCATTAAAAAGATCGCTAAGAATCGCTATTGAATTTGAATAGAGAATAGAATATGGTAACGATCATTTATTTAAACAGAAAAATATATTAAATACGTTTGGTTTTTCATAAATATTTATTTGATACCTATAGTTACAAAATGTAAATTTTTAGTATTCGCATTTATTTATATTATTTTATTACTGTAGAAATTTTGTCAACAAAACAAAATAAATATAAACACGCTGCAGTAAGTCGTGAGAGCGAAACAATTGACGATGGTCGCGCGAAGGGAAATAAATTTTTCTTAAAATATATCAAATACTGCGTTCTGAAGCGTAATACAAAATATATAACAAATACCGATAAAAATTGCCTTGCATACTTTTGTTCGAATAATAATAAAAAAAAAAAAAACCCCCGAAAATTTTTTTCATCTTTAAAAAAATAAAAAAAAAAAAAAATATCCTTATATTTTATTTTACTATCATAAATAATGTACTTTATATTTTATTTTTATTTTTTTGTTATGAATTGCAACATGAAAGTCGTGACCCCACGATATAAATAATATGTTTGCTATATGATCAAACCAATATTATCATTATTATTATTATCAATAAATCATAATGTCTACTAAAAATATAAGAAGGCACTTTCTTTTGTGTTTGGAACAATTATTTGAAAATGGTAATCTATTACAATAATAATAAATTTACACGTGATATTGGAAAAAAAAAAAAATTTATTTTTATTTTTCTTTAACCTAGTTTAACGGACATAATTTTCTATCCTGTCTGAATTTTAAATTTAATTCCAACTATTCTAGTAGAACGAAATACGAACACAATAATAAATTATAATCGGTAGCGATATTAGGAATCTACCTATTGTAATTCCTAGAGAGATATAATAAATTTCATTTTTATATTTTATAAAATATATAAATAATAGTAATAAATAAACAACGTACTTAAGCATAAATTATTATCTTTATAGTTTATTCGTTATTATTTATCTTAACACGATTATAATACATTATTTATTCTTTACACATGTTTGTTTTAAACAATAGTATAATAATTATTTAACTTTTAAGCTTGATACTCTACAATTGTATGTTTTCCAATAATGTGAAAACAACAGTAGAGCAGCGTGCCCGTCACGACACTAATTCCCAACTAAATATTAATTAACGTGTATTAATTAATATTAATTGTCCGATAAGGTCTTGATTAAAAAATAAAATAATATAATATATTGTAAATATATAGTAAAAGTCAAAAACAATATAAAATATTTAAATTAAATATAAAACGTAAAAATAAGATACAAAAAAAAAAAAAAAAAAAAAAAAAAAAAATACATTATTATATACCATAAATAATAATAATGAAATGAACTATACTTTTATATATGTAGATAAATTGTTTAAAATTAAATGTTCCCTAATGAAATGTTACTAGTTAAAAATCATTGTGATCAGAAAAAAATAAATAGGAATAAGGTATGTCATGAACAATTATTTTTTTTTTTTAAGGAATGTAACGTAAATTTAAATTAAATTTAACACAAATCGAAGTCCTTCTTTTGAACACATAAATCGAGTGTGATGATCAAAATGTCAGTGTTGTTCCAGTGTTGGTCGTCCGCGCGTCATTCTTTAGATGGACGATACGTTATTAAACATCTAAATCAAATAGAGAGCTCAACTGTCAAAATGTGGTAACTCTCCGAAGCTTTAAACTGAGGTTGGACCTTCTTTTGGGCTTGTTCTTTTGCAAAAGACTGTCCGTGGATTGGTATTCATCAAGCGGATAGTCCACGAAACCGCTTTCTGGTCTGAACAGTGGCAGGGCGTCTGCTTCGGGTTGCAGCTCAAACCATCGAGATAATTTAGAACCAGGGCTCAGCTACAAGATAGAGATAGTGAGAGAGAAAAAACAAATTAATAAATATGAAACAATCAATAATAATATTATTCAATAACAAATAATAATAATAAAATAATTTATCTTGTTCAAAATGCATATGTGGTATGATTTGTGATTGTAATATTGTAAATATTTTTTTTCCAGGCAAACATTATAGTTCATATATACTCGTAGATTACCTATAAAAATATATAATTCATTAAAATATTATCATGTGGCAATGTAGTATTTAAAATTATAAATATTATATTGAAATAATCAACCGAATGCTTAAACGTAAAATTATTAATTTCATATTGTAATATCATGTTATTTAAACATTCAGTTAATAATAAAGAGAATGAAATAATATTATTATTATATTATATAATAAAATAAAATTATAATAAAATTATAATATTATAAACAATTTAATTACTATAAAATATTAATTATTATTTCTAATTAAATTTCATTCAAGTCTAAAAGTTAAAACGGTATGCCAAGCTAATTGACAAGTAATCTGGTACGCATCTACTTAATATGATAACGTAAATAACGTAATTAGGTACGTCTCGAAATATATATTTATATAATAGAAAAAAAGAAAAATGGATTTGAATAAAAAAAAAAAAAATACAACGATATAAATATTAAATTTATTTAAAAAAATATATAACCTTACATTTCTTACAATAATTAATATTCACAAACATGTACATAGGTAATGGTCTTAAAACATAAAAACAATACAATTTTATTTAGAAATAAAATATCAATAAAATAGTCAGTCTGTTATAGAGTGTATTATTTTATTTGATAGGTATTGAACTTTAACGAATTTCAAAAAAATAAAGCTCGAAGACTGTCAACAGTTAAAAAAAAAAAAAATGTTTTTTTTCATATATTTTATTAATGTGATTTATTTCGAAAACTTTTTAGTGTTGTCAAACTTTGTATACTTTATGTAGTAGATACATTTCATAGTGTTATATTTAATTTCGTACTATATTTTATAACGGAAGAGGGCGTTTCTAATCATTTAACTGGTCCTGATTATTCGAATAACAACGCGGTTCCTATTTATATATTTAAAACAAAAGTAAAGAAAATGGAAATATATTTCGATTAAAATCTGAATTTTTAATAAGTAAATACAATTTGAAAAATAATTATAATTAATTATTTTATCCAAATTCATTTTTAAGTATATTATGTAAAATATTCAATCGTCCAAATTATTTAATTATGCACAAACAAAAAAATAAATAATAATAATAATAATAATAAAATAAATAAATAAAAATAAACCCTGTAAATTTCTTTTAAAAATCAATAGGTGTGAAGTGTGATACCAACGTTACAAATTTGATCAGACATGTTCAATATTACTAATTGAACATACGAGTAATTATATCGACATCATTTATAATAAATTTCTATTTCGACGTTAAATGCATTTATAATAATAATTTGAACAACCATTGCAAAAACGGTAGTCGTAGTCGTCATTAAGTTGTTGGTTACGTTGCTCAAATGATTTCGCTCCAACAATGACACACGTTGGTCGACCGGTTAATTTCCCCTTCTCACTAACCAGGACGCAGAACAATTTTGAACGTGTAATAATTATATTATTATTATTCTCGCGATCTGTGACGGCTTTTGCGTTCATTTCGTAGTGTGCCGGGCCCAGGTTGTCCTTTGCACGTGACTCATTAAGCTGCTCTTGTTCGGCACCTTTTCGCTAGTCGATCTGGTTATCGGACCGTTACCTACCACGGTCGCGGTCTTCTTGCCACTGCCGCCGCCACCGCCGGGTTTGGTTGCGCCGCCGCCGGTCACTTTAAGCAACGACTTTTGTTTGCCGGGTGGCGGCGGCGACAGTTGTACGGTCGGCACAGGATCCGGTGTGGACGTCTCCTCCGCGGTCCTGTCCACCACGACCGTGACATGCAGCTGATGATCGTCGGACAGCGGTTTGATGATGCCATCGTTGGTCGCGCTGTCACCGGACGTGGATCGATTGGTGACAGGCGACGGACAGTACGACGGGGGCTGCGACACCCGGCAATTGCTGCTAACGGTTGCGGTAGGCGAGACGGACGGCTGTTGTTGATGGTGCGGCGACGGCGCGAACAGATGCGGCTGGTACGCCGACTGCAGCGGTCTCTGCGCGTACGGTTGATGTCCAGTCGGCGTGTTTGCAATGGTGCCGGTCAGGGACTGGAGCCGCTGAAGCAATTGCGCTTGGAATTGTTGGTCGGTCGTCTGAGTGGGCTGATTGAAACTGAAGTCGAAATTCATCGGCACGTGGTACGCCGAGGTCCTGTGTCGGGGCGACGGTGGCGGCAATTCCGGCAGGTACGACGCCGGTGCGGATGACGGCGTGGGGATGTCGCACATCATCGAATGCTGTACGTGTACCAACAACAAAAACATACACAAACACATAATAATATTATAAATGTAACTCGTGTAAACGGTAAAAACTGGTTAAATCGATATATATACATAAAAAAAAAAACATGTTTAATTGTGAATAATAACGTGTTAATGAAAATGTGCAAAAACAAAACTCAACGTACCAGGATGTCCAGGATGTCCTGGGTAGGTCAGTTTATGGTAAAACACGGTTATACACATCAAACAATAGGCAGTCGGCGTTAAACACATCGAACCGTGTCGGGAGAAAAAACCATCTGCGGCACATATTATCATCATCATCATAATAATAATAATACAGTTTACGATGACTAACTAAACACGATTTATTAAAATGTTGTTAATATAGCGTAAACGACGAGTGCAAACCGCACGTTTGCCTCTCGGCTGTTATCACACCAAAACACAAATCATACGCACACGCATTTAACAATAAAATAATAACATTATGTTATTATATTTATCAAAATGGAAATGTTAGTTTAATTATTATTATTATTGTTTTAATATTGAATTTTTTTGGCGTCTGACCGCAACTATAATATAAAAAAAAAAAAAAAAGAGGAAAAACAAATTTCGACGAATATTATGGACGGTAAACGTCCGTACTTACCGGAGGAAGCGAATGGTGTTGCAGTTCGTTCCTGATCCTGTCCTGGTCGTGCAACAGCGACACCAACGATGCAATATGATCCAGCAGTTCTTTGTTGTGCACCAAAAGCTGGTGCGTCCTCGTCTGGCGGGACAGACAAATAATTCATTTATATAAATATATTATAAAACGACGATAATATTATAAAAACGAATGCCGAGCACGTTAATAATAATTATTACCGTGCGCTGTGTACTATTATTAAAACGTCTCGCAAATAGTCTATAAACGAAAATAAAATATAAATTATCGAAACGCATATATAGTCGACACGACCGCGTTGGCCGCGTCTAGTCGCGTTAATTATAGCACTCGCGGTTCGCCCGCTCGTAATGCGTCTGTTAGACGTTACCGCAAATAAAATACATTTATTATATTTCAATGATTTGCGGATAAATTTCGTTTCGGTGAATGTTTTTTTCTTATTTTTTTTTTTTTATATATACACGTCGTCGATATCCGGACAGTACAAAAATAGCGTGAGCAGAAGATGACTACACAATAGACTTACGGTTTACAAGTTGGGCAAAGTTTGGCGAGATGAAACATATTAAATTATTCGCGGCAGAAAAAAAAATTTACGATTTCCGTCACCTATGCATTGTTATGTTCTATAACGTTATAAATTTACAATATTATGTTGTGTTTAATATTATGGTCAATAGTGTACATAATATTATTATTGTTGCGAACACGTCGCGAACATATATTATTATTATTATTATTGTCAAATGACGTTTATTAAAACGGAATTTGTTTCTATGTTTTGGCGCGTTTTCAAGTTGATATGAAAAAAATTTTCGTGTAATTTATTATACGACCGTTTGAAACTATACAGTTTAAGTAAAAGGTAAGTAACACGAGTTCAATGATTTACGGTTTGGTCCGATAACAATATAAAAACGATATACCTATATATAACCACCGAAAATCAGTGCTTGATTTGTGGGGCGCAAGGGGACGGAGTATCCCAACTTTTTATTTTTAAAGCGTACTCCTACTAAATATTATATTTCCCATGATAATAATGTGTATACTAAGTAATTCTGGAGGAACTCAAATTTTTTTGAAAGTCCGATAGTCCTTCTACATTTTAATTTCCAATTCAAGCACACGCTGAAAATGAAGAAGTAAACCCATATTTTTCGTATTGAATTTTCCTACCGGAATGATAATGGCAAGTTTTTATAGAAATTTGAATTATTAATGTAGGTACCTACATGTACTGCCATGTCTGAATAGTCCTACTATAATAAGTAATAACTAATAAGTATATCTTGGTCCGTGCTTCACAATAATTTTGTTCAACTGCAATAAGGGATCATATTATTTTTTTGAAAAACAGTGTTACCAGAAACTACGACGCATTAATTCGGTTTAAATGGTAACACCGAAAAAACAAAATGTCAGGCTATACGTTTTTAGGCGGCTCATATGACCAACCACGTGGGTTATATTCTGTGGTACAGTTTCGCAACGATTAGAATAATGATGCGTATTTTATAAGTACCTGAGCTTCCATTCTAGCCGTGGTTTCGGCTGCCAACTGATCCCTGAGCATGTGCACTTGAGCCACCGCAGCTTGCGTCTGATGCGTTTGCTGATCCAGCTGCTGACGTATCAACTGCATCTCGTGTTGGACACTCAATGATGGCAACGGGACCCCGTCGCCTTTCGACGTGTCAGTCATCGGAGAACTACCGTACACTTCGCTACCGTTCTGTCGAACATGGAAAAAAAAACAACACGTAAATAACACAATATTTAATATTACAACGACACACGTTAAGGTTAAAGCGAACGCATTGGGCTTATATTATATTATACCGCATATACCATTGGCGATGAACGTCTGTGGTTCGAAACCGGTGGAGGTGGAATGATGTCTAGCCGCAAGGGACGTTGTACGTCGTTGGGGCCTCCGTCCCGTCTAGCTCCGTCCAACGACGAGACGGAATCGTTTCCGACAGGAGTTTCCAGTCTGCCTTGATTTACGAACGTGTCTATAATAATATATATATATAAAAAAAACAACATTATTATAAATTATAATATTATATTTTTTTTTTTTTTTTTTTTTTTTTGCAGGCGAATAAAATAATATACGTAACAATATAATAATAAAACATAAATTATTATTATTACTTATTACGCGTTCTGTGTTGTTTATTTTTACTCGTTTTGCGAAATTGGCTTCGGGAGAAAATTATTATTATTATTATTATTATTTGTCACGTTTAAACCTCGACGATACGCGTGTGCGTATTATAATAATAATATAATATTATTATCTGACTGCACAAACGACACGAAACTTTACAATACAAACACTGCCAATACGATCGTAATAATCCGCTGCTCGACTGTAAAATCCGTAATAATAAACCACACTGGCCGACGGTTTGCCGTGCGTGTGTCGCGCGCGGCGCACGTAATGTTATTATATTGCTGCAGAGTTGTAGATCTGCAATGGGCGGCGACGTAAATATTTAAAAAATACTGTTGCAACGATACCGAAGTGGGTTTTATGTCACAACGGTGACGTCGAGTCATATGCGCCGGGGCACGATGCCAATCGGTTTGACGTCAAATAACCGCACGGGGACTAGAATAGAACGTTTCGTCTGCCCACGCTTTAAATTCGTGATCATCGGTGGGCCGGGTAGGAACTATCCCGGTGTCGCGAACTGGATGGGGGGAAATCGCATTACGTCCGATGTACAAAAACTCTGGCACGGGGCTGAGAATGAAAAAATACACGCGTTTCGTGTATATTATTATCGTAATATGTAATACGGTCTATAATACGCCGGATTTTGAACGATTAAACTTTTACGGTTAAAATTTTACCGCGGGCATAACATGGATTATGATATTGCTTTGTAACCGGGTTAAGGTGCGGTATCCTTCCGATGAACCGCGTCGTTAACCTAACCCTACATGGTATGATATACGCGTATGATGTTTGTCCGTATTTTCTTTTCCGGTACACACGGATCGATTCGTGACAAAACACGCGAAGAACACTGTTCAAACAACAATGATATGTTGGCCGTAATGGAATTTCCGCGATAACGAATATAACGAAAACTACGGGAGGGTACTATAAAAAAAAAAAATAAATAAAACAAGGCAATATGCTTTCACGGGCGTCGGCTTGGATTTCAAAACAAATACAATTCCGTTCCGTTTAAATAAGTGAGTGTACGTGTATCCTGACGGCCGATAAGTTATCATCCTGTGACTTATCTGGCCGGCTAATTTATTACACCAGCCGGAACGCGACGTCGTCGTCGTTGTTCCAATGTTTACATAATACGGCCAACGATATTTTCGTGTCGATACCGCGTACGAGATAACCGCGTTCGGAAAATTATATACGTAATATTATTAATATTTATTTTTTATTTTTTATTTTTTTTTTTGGTTTATCCGGCCACTAGGACCATCCCGTCTCACATTCATTGCCAGATCATTCCAGTTTGATCCGCCACCTAATGTTTCTATTATGTCTTTCTTAACTAAATCTTCCCAACTCCCAAGGGTCTTCTTCTCCCTACTGGGTTTTGATTATTATTAAAATATACAATAATATTATCATCACGAGCGTATTACGTACTTTGAGAATAAAAAATAATAATTTCGTTATCGGTCGTCCAAAATATACGGTAAACAACATTTTATTGTATCGTTATATTACATTCAACGATCCGAGATAATTGGAAACACTTCGTCTCGCCGTCGATTTATTATATTATATTTTATTATATATATATTTTTTTTAAGTGTTTTATGTTATATATACACACGTATTATTTTACGAGACATAAAAATATCGTTTACGATACATCATACGAGCATATGTTAATATAATACGAGGGGGCTGAACAGTTCGTTAAATCGGCGTCATTTTTCAGGTCAGACGACGACGACGATGACGACGACGACGTTTCTCGTTGAACGAAAAATATCCCGTTGCAAATAAGTCACGGTCGGCCCTCTAAAATATTATTATATTATTCTTGTCGGCCGGCGAAACGAATTTTACGTCGCGAGGCAAACTCAACGCCGGTTCCGGGCCGGAATCTGGTGTAATCCGCGAGCCGAAAACAATATACCTATAGCTAGAATATTCTATCACAATAATAATATATTAAAATTATTGTTCCGAATAATAATAATTATCGTAATACATTTTATTTATTTATTTAGAAACGCGTCCAAATGAAAACTCAAAAAACGTTTTTTTACGCAATTATTTTATATTTTATTATTTTTCTGTACCTATCGTTAAGTTTGATACCGCATTGAGAACGATACGCAATTATGTGTAATATCGTGGAAAACGTACGCCGGACGATACGAAGAAATACCGCGGGGTTTATTATTACGCATTGTCGTATGTACGGCGCACGCGCGTCCGACCGATTGTTTTCTTCGGACGGTATTACGAACAATGCGCTTTATAATAAATTAAACGGATGGCATCGTGAGCAAAAGTCACCCATTGTGTGTACAAGACGAGAAGACGGCCGGCGTGCGTATCATTGTTAACGTATAGATAATAATATTATAATATTAATATTATTATTATTATGATTACGGCAAGAAACGCGATTCCATAATAAGAATACCGGAATACCGGAATACAATATACAATATATACTCGGATAAGGCGTTTGCCACCGCGTGAGCTCGCTAAATCACGAATTTATATACCATTATTATTGTAATTTTTTTTTTTTATTATTACAATAATATTATTATCGTAAGTATAGTAATACGGTACACAATGGTATTATTAAAAATATTTCATATTATTATGGAAGAAGAAAAATTGCAGCCAACGTTCGGACGGCGCCGTCGGAAAACTGGCTATTTTATATTATATTATACTTTATACCAGACGGTGTCGGTGAAAACACGCCGCGGCGTTTGGCAACCGTTACGAATATGCGATTCTTTTTACCTCGTCGTCGGCCCATGACAGACGTCAACTTTCATGAAGGGTACATATTATTATATATTATATTGTGTGTGTATGTGTGGATATCCTCGAGTCCGGCCTTTTTGATGTTGGGCCAAAATACACCAACTCGTCCGAAACTTCCTACGTACACATAATACGTACAATCCTACGTATAATATTATATAGGTATACGTGTGCTGCACCATATTTTATCAGTTTTTTATTTCATCTTTTTTTTGTTTGTTTTTTATTCCCTGAGGAAACGAACGACAACGATCGAAGTTTTACCCGATCCGAGTTTTCGAAAACGCAATTCACTATATTACAAGAACGACGTATATTACGCTTTTTTTTTTTCACGTAAATATGCACATCGTATTTATTAGTCGCATCGAAAATTTAATCCATTTTAAGCGTTTGAATTTTTTTTTAAAAAGTTGTTTTTTACGATATTATCAAATCTTTATTTAATTAAACTTTACATTTATTAATATCAATATCGGAAATAATTTGATTTATTCGTATAAAGTTAATTAAATACGATTTTTTTTTTTTTTTTACAAAGTAAATATGTCATTTTTTATCGTTTCAACGTTACGATATTTATAATTTCACCGTTGATAACTATATAACTTTAAGTTTTATAACTGTTGGCTTCATTAAAATTTAACTTGACGAGTTAATTGCTTTCATTATAACTTTCCCACCTAGCAGGTAATCGGGGACTGGAAAGATTCCTCGTTATGATGTTCTCAAACTATGTTTATTGTACATACTGTATGTGAGAAACAATTTTTTTTCTTGTTTTCATTTCTTTGCCTATGGCAATAATTTCGAAACAAGATTGTTTTCAGTAATTGTTTCAAAACGATTCCAAGTAATAACGACAAATTACGTTTTATTCGAACGCAAAACGAAAAAGGAATTTATTAGCTCGTTAAAATCCGATGTTGAATGACATTTTTTATTTATTTTAACGATCCTTGAAAGTCAACAACAATGAGATACACAAAAGTAAAATCACTTAGACACGATAAATGAGCTTTCGAATACTTTTCACTATATAGTTTTACAATTTATACAAATAAAGATTAATATTGTACGCAGATCGCTAGTATAACAAAAAATAATAATGAAATCAATTTGCATTATGTTAAACACTACCTATACTATAAATTAAAAAATTAATTTTTATTGTTAAATATTTTTTTATGTAAACACAATCCAAGTGTAAGAATTGTCTATAAATAACTCTATAACTTTATATGTTACAGTTACCTATATATTATTTCTAATATAATAATAAAATAATAATGTAAATGTTACATTTCAATGTTAATAATTATAATAATTATTCGCGTTGCCCGTTTGTCCAAATATTTGAAACTATTCAAACTAGACAATATTTTTTATCTTATAGTTATAATATTCGTTTTAAGAATTTAAGATAGACATAACGCACAAAAGTACTTTAATCTCGCTAAAGAAAAAAATAACCGCCATTCCAAAGAATTCTAAAATAAAAAAAAAATTAAATTTTTGCGTCGCAGACATGCGTAAACAGAATTAACGTAAACATATTGTGTTATACGAGAAAGTATTTAGAATGTTTAGATTATATTTTTATTTTCCAGTGCAACTTAATAATATTGTAAAATAAGTTATTTTTTTTTCTATAATTATTTATTATTACAACATTCTCACATCGAAATCAATTATGTTATTATATTATAAAATGTATATATACGTATATAAACTTTTCAATTTTCCGTGCGATGTGTTGTCCTCTATAATTTGTTGTATAAAAAAAAAAAAAGGTGTGCACTTAGTAATGACGCCACAATAAACATTATTTTATAATAATAATTGTTATATAAAATTACGAAAAATGTCTTGAAAACGAAATAATTGAACTTCGTAAAAGCCTATATTTATATTTAAGTACAATATTAATATAAAATTCTATTGACGTACAAGGTACAACCACGTCGTAACATTTTAAAATATATAAAAATTATTATTATTTTTTTGCTATTCATTTCTATGAAATAGAAAATAATCATGCGATTATACGTCTTATACATGATACTATTAACCGAAGAAAATGTATAGAAACCAGTAGACATAGGTATACCATTAGACACATTTGTTGAAGAAGATAAAAAGAAAAAAAACGAAGACTTGACGTATTTATATAAACTAGGTACCAAAATTAAGACCCGTACATCCACTTGGTCGTAAGATATAATAATATTATTACAATAACATTTAAGCCTGCACAGTATCAAAATCGCATGTTCCGGTCATTTTCGGTCTTTACTGCTGTAGGACGTCAGGATGTAAATAATTAATGCGCATACGCCATGCTGCAACGTGATGCAGTGACGGCGGTGAATAATGAACGACGAAAGAAGGGTCGAGTTGGGGAGGAAAGAAGGAGAAAAAATCTTCTGGAATCGTTTATAATAGGTATAATAAATTAACATATTTCAAGCTCATAGGTCACGTTAAAAATATGTTAAACGTATATATATATATATATATACGTATACATTATACAGCCGACGATCACTGCCAATTGATGTTCTTCGCGGTGCAAACATCAACATTACGTTATTATGCAATGCGCACACCACGCGCTCAGTTTAGTGATAACGCCGCAGTCACTCAATTCGCACAATAATATTATAAATATTATTGATAAAATGATTATTTCCAACGGTATTTCGATGGGTTCAAAAAAGGTTTCTGGTGTAGGTACGATCGTAATAATGCTCAGAAACGAGAGAAAACGCCTATAGCAACGGTATAGAACATAACGTTTTGGACGTGGTCCCAGAACCGAGATCCGGACGTCTAAATTTAACGCGGTGACAATAACAATTCCTTGCAAAACACCGAAAAATTCATTTGCGCGAGTTTTTCCCGCCGTCCGTCCGTCGCGAAAATATAATTGTTAATTTGCACCTATTTATGTACTATGTATATTAATATTATGTTGTGGTCGTCCTTTACCTGTCCTGACCTGACCTGACCTAACCCAATCCATCGTCGTCCATATTATGTTCGCAATAATAATAATAATATAAACTGTCATTTACCTCGTTTGGACATCGAACCGTCATCCGCCTCGTCGTCGTCGTCGTCATCGTCGTCGTCGCCGCTAGAATCGTCTCCGCGGCGATGATCCTCGTCGTCGTCGTCATCGTCGTCACCGCCGTTGTCGTGTCTACACGTTAAGTCTTCGTCGTCCCGGTCGCCGCCGCTTTCGGATGGATTGACTCTGTGACACACTTCGAATGCTTGGCCCACCGTCCGCACCACTCGCATGGCTTGGCTCTGAAACACGTACAAGCACGGCGTATAGTGCGCTTTCTAAACAACAACAAAATAAAAATAATAATAAAACGCCAATATACGAATAGTTTATGATTGTGTATACGTTGTACAAAAGAACGTGTTTATTTTCTACATTAGGTATATTATAAGTTTTACGTGACGGTAAGATAGGGAATAAAGACCGACACCGCCGTCACGCGCGTTGACCGTTCACACAGTTACCTGCAATTCCTCGTCCAATTCGAATTCGTCCAGGACCACCCGGGGATTGCCGCCCCGAGGCACCACTTCGGGTTCCCGGAACGACAGTTTTTTCCGGGGAGCCTGCGGTGTCGGGGTCAGCTGCGGTGGCGGCGACGGCGACGGCGGTTCCGGCCTGTTCGCGGATTTCCTCATCGTACGACAATACGCGACGACGATCGATCGAAACGCGTACGACAGACGGCGGAAAACCAGCCGGAAAATGAGCGCGGCCAGCGATTTGATAATCGTGTCTGCAGTTGTATGTCCGTTCGAAACGTACGACGCGCGGTGTGGTCACTGAAGTTGGGGCTTATCTTTCGTCGTTTCTGTACCGCGGTTATATCGTTACGCGGTATCGTTTTCGGAGGACTGACGCATGTCTGTATATGTGTGTGCGCGCGTCTCTTGCGTATAGCGGCGACCGTGTACCGTAGCGTTTCCCGGCGCGTTCCAACGCTATCTGCTAACCAAGGGGGGAGGGGCAGACGGAGGACTCCCCCGTCAACGTCCCGCCCATCATTCAAATCTCCCACTAGCCCCGCGGGTCCATGGCGTTTTGCCTAATTACGCGTTCCCTGTCCGGCGCGTATACGTCACTGCATCACCACGACGGTTTGTCAATGTCCGCGTTATAATATTATTTAAATATATTATTATAATTCCAAACATTATTATAATATCAGCTGTTGTTAACTTTGCGCGAGCCGAGTAAACTTCGCAACTCGCAAGTTATACAAAATGTATAATATCTTTAAGTAATATTTATTGGACGGGTGCGAAATTTTACCGTATCGTCTGTACACCCATATAGGTACGCATATTAATAATAATAATATATTAAATATAAGGAACATTAATGTAAATAAAACTTCGTTCACTGACCAAATCCCTCCGAGACTGGTTTTCCGAAGAAATATAGCGATTTCCCGCGGACGTCTACAATATCGGTTTAACCGTTGAGCACGCACGCAGAAGTATAGTTCTATACTCGGTTTTATACGAAAAATATATATTAGATACTTGGAGAGAGCTTATAAAAATATCAACAGAAAATTTAAATTCTCGCGGTTATACTAATACTTTTCATACTTAAGTACCTAAGTACCTAAGTACCATCGTTCCTTGACAATAAAATAAAATTGACTTTTTTAACTGTCGCACCTACGCCGTTCCTTTATTCTACGATATTTCACAAAACAGGACACGTAAATATTTATCTCTTCAAATTTATAGTAATATTTGTTTAAGCTCTAAATTAAATAAAACACAAACGTCACAATTCAAATTCAACGTAACGTAATTTATCTATTTTTCCCTCGTTAGAAATACGAAGACAGGCTGACATTTTCATATAAATACGTATAATAAAACTATATTATATACCTACCTACTCGTATATTCATATACATTTGAAGATTTTGTTGCTGCTATCACGTATCCGGAAACAAGGAATCTTGAAATTTTATTCACGTGCACATTCAACATTATATTTATTCATACAATGTTTACATTTTAACGTACCTACTCGTGGAATGGTGAACGCAGATAAATTTATAATGAAATTCAACAAAATGTCATCCGGTTTTATTTTATAATATAGAAATTAAATATTCACGCTGTAATTATTACCGATCGAATAAGTAAAATAAATAATATATTTTACGTACGAGTACATTATTATTGTTTGGAGTATCTGATATTATTCAAAAATATTTTGATAAAAGTGTAATAACAAACTTTAATAATGTTATAGTAGGTATATGCGATTATTTATATTCACATAGATAAATATAGGTTATTTATAATTTCAAAGACGTTATTAACCGTCCGAGCCGAGGAGGTTGTTAAATACAAATACATAATTTATCATTTATAATATTCACGACATTATATTGAATTGTTAAAATATTATAATTACGATAGTATACTCGTATACTCGAGCGTCGTTGTATTATTATTATTATTTATATTATAAACACAAACAAACGGCGTTAAAATGATAATAATATGCGATGCGAATAATATATTTGTCATAATATTATTATCGTCTAACAAAATTTATGTAACGAATTCAAAAAAAGTATAATAGGTACCTACTCGAAAAGAATAATTTATTAAAATAACTAACGTGATTTACATTTAAATGCAGTGTTCAATATATTTACAAATTATAATACTCGTATTTGGATCAACTATTTAACTAACTCGTAAATATTAAAAACAACAAAAATATAGTTAATACCTATATACTAATGGTCACAAATCACAAACATACTTTGTTTACTATATGTTATATAACTTATATAAGTGACTTTTGACACACACAGACAGCGTAGTTTAGGGTATGCGGCCATGGAAAAAGTGCACGGCAACGCGTGTCAATCAGAAAAAGTTTCACGAAAATATATTTTTCTCTGGGCTTTTTCTCATTCATATAATAAATAATATAATATGTATGCGTTACTGAAATGTTTTCGGGCATCCGCGTGTTTTTAAATAAATATTCCAACGTAATATTCTGTGTCACCGTTCAGAAATGTTTACTTCTCTGTATATGATATTCTTTAATAATTTTCTTACAAAAAAAAAAAAAAAAAAAAAAAATAAATAATAACAAGATAAATATTGCATAACACTTGAAATATTTTATAAAGGAGATTAAAAAACGGCATTCGCACTAGGACCATTTAAACAATAAATACCCATACACGGGTATTTCTATATAGACCGTAGTATAATATAATTATATTCAAATGTCCGACGTTAGCAGCGCGTTTCTCATTGTGATATTATCGTGCAACAATAAAGTGTGAAAAATTCGAAAGAATAAATTCTACGTAAACAGCGTTTTTCTTTCTTTCCGTTTTTTTTTTTTTTTTAACAGTGTAATTGAACTTATGATTGGCTGCTACCCATGATCTTATCTATTATTTAAAGCCAGCGAACTTGGCCGTCAATCACGACGACATTAGGCAGTATTATATATATATAATATATACATCATTTCATCTACATAGTTGCGCGTGTATTAGTATTTTGTAAACAAAAATTAACGATTGTACTTATAGCCTACAGCCTCGGTCCAATAGTGATTATATGAAAGGATTACCATTATAAATCTCTTTGATCGTCAATCACTCACGTAAAACACACACAATTCATACCAATGCGTGTTATATATAATATAACACGCGCATAATGAGATGGTGCTGGGATTATTAATTTTGCGTTTAAATCGCGAAACACTTTTTTTTGTGTGTGTTTAAAACAAAACGAAATAAAAATTTTATAGGGAGAGTAAAAAAATTATGAAAATTTTCGATGCCCGTGTCGTATATAAGTATTACTATTATTACCTATAGTACTTTCCAATATTATTTTAATACGAAACGTATAATATAGCATAGAGGAGTTAAATATCGTATAGGTACGAGTATTATTATATACAAAAACCATAAAACGTGCAATCCTAACGTGATATAATAATAAATCCACTCTAGTTAATACTTTTTTTTTTTTTTTTTTTTTCATTAAGGATTAAACATGCTCAACGAAAACAATCAAACTACGATTAAGGATAATCCTTATCCCAGAATAATAACATAAAACTTTTACGAAGTTAACACTTTCATATACGAATTTCATCAGATTTTTTTCAATTTCACCACATACAGAATAATATAATATCTACATGTATACGGTTTTCACCAATGACCTGCAAAATGATACGACTTTTATCGTTTTTTCATTACAGCTCACGGCAAAAATTAATATAACTATTATAGTTAAATCTTGCATGCTTCGCATAATTTTTCGTCCTCTCGACTTCAATAAAACGTTTTACGTAATAAAATAAAATATTATTTTAATATAATATAATTCGTAAAATCAATAAGACGTACCTTTTTGTTAGCCTTGAACACATTACACTTGAACACGTTGGTGGAACCATCTCTAGCTATGTAACTGAATATTTTCATGTCTTGAGAATCGTGAGAAACGTAAAATATCCTGATTGTAAAAATAATTTTTTTTTCAATATAATGAAATAAAACGAAACGGATGAATACACGGTTTGGTTTGAAATATACGAGTAAAAAGTAAACACAAGTTCAAATTAACTGTTCAAAAGTGAACAAACAAGTTTCAACTGAGACTTAAAAAACGTATATACCGTGTACTTTGTTATATATGGCAGACTTAACAGCTTACCTATAAATAGGATGTTGCATAAGTAGCAAGTTATTTTCGTCCATCCATTGTTTTTTCTATAACAACGACAAAACAACATTATTTAATTATCAAAATTTTGTAAAAAAAATAAAAAATATATTATTATTATTATTATTATTATTATTATTATTATTATTATTATTATTATTATTATTATTATTATTATTATTATTAT
>JAIUCT010000027.1:497176-523824 GCA_021307375.1 Tetraneura akinire
ATTATTATTATTATTATTATTATTATTATTATTATTATTATTATTATAAAGAAAATTATGTTATATAATTAGTATAAAATTAATATAAAAAGTTATTTTCAAAATCATCGCCAAACTAATTAAATGTTGTTCTTTCTGCGAAGTGTTTAAAACTATCATGGAACGTGTACATAATCGTAATAAAATTAAATCAATTATGTATGCACTGTTATTTTAAACTCTATATAATATACATACTAATATATTAGTGTTTCATTTAAGTTTAAATAATACGCCATGTTATAATAATAAGGATATACTTAATATTATTATTAAAAAGTCAAGAACAAACACTGCAGATATTTTAATTATTTAAGATATTATAACATAATAAAAATCGTATAAATCACAATGCAATTTATTAATTATAATTTAGTCCGAGTATTTAAAATATTATATTCTATATAAAATATTAATTATATCTACTAGTGTTACTTTTACTATAAGTATTATTATTATTGTTAACACACATCAATTTTATGAGAAATATATTTTTTTACTTATTCAAATAAAGTATAAAATTCGTACAATATAATTAAAACATGATATTATCTTGTTGCAAATTATGTTATCACATAAAAATAGACTATAGTATAATATCACATTCATTTATAATACCCATAATACTTTCAACATATTAAAAAATTTGTAAGATTATATGTGTATTATTAATTAATATTATAAATAAATATTTTACCTATATATTTTTATCAAAAATCAATAGTTTAACAATTTTGAAATGTTATCATTTTTAAGCATAGAAAAAAAAAATTTAAGAGACTTGATATTTACCATATTTTTATATTATTCTGTTGAGCCCTTAATAATAAAATAAAATATATTTAGCCAACCTTTGAATAAAATAATCGTCAAAATTCAACCTTCACGTTAATTTATTACTAAATTATTTTACTTATGTACTTAATTTAAGTAATTTATTAGTTACTCAACATAAAGCATTTTACTAAATCAAACTTAAAACATTTAGTTAATAATATAATACTATTAGTTTAACGTTAATATTCATTCTATGAATATATTAATACATAATCGTTTACTGAAATATTACAAGTATTATAATGCAAAATATTAAGTCTCTGATTTGATAAAAATAAAAAATTATAAACAAATTTGAATTTAAAATATATAAGTTTTTTTTATATTAAATAATTGTAACTATGTATATCAAAAAAAAGTTACAAAACAAAAATATAATTTTTTTAAATTTATGAATATTGACGTCTTTGAATATTTTATTCATCATAAAGTACCTACTTTAAATATCAATTTTACTAAAATTTCAACTTAAACACCTATAAAAAAAAAAATTGAGACGTGGAATATTTTTAATATTTTTGTACAGCATTAAATATAATAAGTGAGTATACTTCACTAAAATTTGTAGACCTTAAAACCCAAAATTGCCAATTTTATCAAACATTATATACATAAAACCGAGAATTTTAGGAAATATTCAGAGTTCTATATTTTGTAGAAAAATTAACGTAACGGTTCCAAAATTTTATCACATATATATATATATATATAGTATTTATTTGTGCACCCAATGAAATTTTCAAGTTCCTACACTCAAAATTGCCGAAGTTCGTGTAATATTGAAACCAAATCCATGAAAATTTTAGTTTTCGTAAAAAATGCCGTTTTCATCAATTTTTGGTCGTTTTTCCTATCGCATAATAGGGTCAATTTTTAGAAATTCGAAAAATGACCTAAACAAAGTACCAACTACATCCATTTCTAAATCGGAAACATGTGCTATATTCGTGAAAATCAGAACATTATTTCGGGCAGAAAAAGTGTCTTCAAACATAAAAACAAAACAAAAAGACACATCATTGTAAAACCAATACATTTTTCGCTTCGCTCAAAGTTTAAAATGAATAATAGATAAACATTCCACTTACCTTTTTTTTCTTTCTTAATGTTATACGGACTCCTTCAACGGAAACTTCTATGGATACTTTTTTCTTTTTTATACCTTTGGCTTTGAATTCATACTGTATAGATGACATCACAAGAAATATTAAGTTAATCAACTATTAGTTATTTTAAAAAGAAAATAGATATTATTTTTGTCATATAAAAAAGAAACATTCAATCAAATAATTTTGAATATTTTAAAATAATATGGTCTTCATACATAAAAAAAACTATCTAGGGAATACTTACTCTAATCCTCCTCATGGCTGCTACTATTTCGACTCGGTTCACTGGCCTAGGTACATCCAGAGATCCAATGAACTAAAAAAAAAATAAATAAGTAATAATAAATATTAATAAAAAAAAATAATAATAATGGTTTACTTTTATAATTGAATATAAAAATGAACACGTATATTTATGAACACACATATAAAATAATATTATAAACTTTACTACTTTAGTATTGATTTAGACTACATTATTTATTAAAAAAATTCCCAATTAAAATATACGTAATCATAAATAATTATTAATTATGAATACATTTTGACTGGAAAATATCATAAATTATTCATAATATGAATAAATAGTACGTAATTACATATTGTTCAATATATTATGAATATTTTACACCAGAAAAACAGTTATTAATTTGTATTAACATTATTTTAATATTCAAAATAATATTTTTATTTTTACGATGGATACAAATAATTATATTTTATTTCTGTATATTTAAACATTATTTTTTCTAAATTTCCATAATTTTTCCTAAAAATCAAAAATCAAAATTATAAAACGTGTAATAACAACTATATAAATATATTACATTGTGCATATTATATAACATTATAGTTGGACTACAATAATTTAAACTAGGCTATGAAACGATCATACCTACTTCACTTTATTGATTTATTATAATATAATTAAACAATTGATGTAGGATTATTTTTTTAAAAAAATTATGGCACTAAAAGTAATATTTCAAACTCTTTATATTTTATTTGGTTAATGAGATAAAAGTGACCTGATTTAACTTAATTTACATTTTTAATTATTGAACCGCTACATAAAAAGAACAAAAAAAAAAAAATAATATTTTCTTATTATAATATCATCAAGTCACTTTTAATATAGTAATAAATGTTATTTATTTTGCTTGATTTGCATGAAAATTGTGATATAAACTTAAATAATAAAATATAAACAAATATAATATATTATGTTTTCATAAAAATCATTGTACTAAAAAATAATTATTGTTACAAATGATTTTTCTGATTTATTTGATAGTTTGGTCATTTTGTTGGTATTTTATATCGTTGAATATATTTATCATAATGTAATATTTAAAAATTTTGAACATATTACGATAAAAATTAATTACACGTTTAATTTAGATAATGTAAAAAGAAAAATTATAATTTCCTAATAATTTATATATTATACGATTGAATAATATGGAAATGAATACTGGAAAATCATTGGACTTTGGTCTACATAATACAACTACGTGACATTGTGACTATTGTTTATTATAATACATTTCTATAAAATGCTTTACCCTTCGAAGTTCAAATTCAATAGTACTTTTAACTATTGTAGTTTGATTTCATATATTATAATAGCGCATTATATAATGAAAATGTATGTGATATATATAATATATACCTATTATATAGTATATAATATATTAAAAGTCCTAACCAATTACCGCGGTATATACCTAGTAATACAATAATACGTATATTATTTAGGTAATATTATAATATTATTAATTCGGTCGGTTAATAATATAAAAAAATAAAATCAATATATTAAAAAAATATATATTTAATGTTTTTTTTAAAAAAAAAAATCACATTTATGAGTTCTAAAAATTGAATAAAAACTGATTCCATTTTATTATGAAAATATTACATAATAAAAAATATATTATTATTATATATCTATAATATTTAACTTATAAATTGTAAAAATATTCAAAATCAATTTATTATATATATATCATGTATAAATCGATACAGATTGTATTTCAATTTAATGTACACTTTATTTTTGCCATTTTTATTGTAATAACTCATATATAAGATCGTAAAATTTAATATAATCGTATAATAATAAAAATAAAAATTTATACGAATATAAATTCTAATAAAATATTTTTATTATAATTAACGTGTATACTTTTTTTTAAATATTACAAAAATCACGTATTGTACCATTATAATTTTTTACACGATATTTAAATTCACGAGTAAAAAAAGAAAAAGAAATCAGGGCTGTGGCCTATAAGTAATAATATCAACGCAAACATTTATTTACATTTATTATTCGCATCTTATCATGTACTTTTACTGGATTTATACATACATACAACGAAGAAACAAATAAAGTTGAGAAAAATAATGTTAGTCGGTTATTAAGATTAACGACGTGTCTCTTTTTTAATGGAATTAAAATACACGTTTTATCATCATATAAGCCCACAATCGTAAATACTTCTTTGGAGTAAAAAAAAAAAAAAAAATAAAGAATATACGCCGAGGAACACTAACCATTCCATTATATACTCGTATATTGTGCGTGTAATAAATTCCGTACTAACTATATTAAGTATGGAAAATATTTTTTTTAAAAGAAAAAAAAGATGCTCTTTCCCGCAAAATTACACGCGTCGTATTATTTTAATATACGATGTATTATATCGTCGTAAATTAAATATTATAGAAACGTCACAATAAAATCTATATTTACAATTTTCTAGATATAGCAAATTAAAAGTAAATCATTTTTTTTTTTTTTTATCTTATTATATTTTTGTGTGAGTACCAATAAAAAAAATGACGATACGACAGCGGTCGCGGAATAAAAAAAATTTTTACAATCATTATACAACAATAATAATAATAATAACAAATACGGGATTAATAATAATTTTTGTATATTCTTGGATACGAGGAATCGTATACGATATATTTATGATTTATCCACTCATCGGAAAATTGAATATAATATTAATATTATTATCGTATCGTATCGTTATGTTCGATTTCGCGTTACGAGTATAAAAAATGAAATCTCCAAGGGAATAAGCTTATTGCAGATAATATATAATATTATACATATACTATATATATATTATAATATATTCGCAGAAAATCTCGACTCCGGAGACTACATTATAATAATAATAATAATAATAATAATAATAATAATAATAATAATAATAATAATAATAATAATAATAATAATAATAATAATAATAATAATACGATCCTCGCGCGATGGCGTGTTTGACGTTTTTACAAAACCGTCGAAACGCGCATAATACAATAAATCTGCCCTCGGTCGGACCGTATATTACACACAGGTATAATATTTATTAGACGCTCGTAACGTCGTTATTGTTATTATTATTATTTTTCGTATAAAAATATATACATTTTATAAATAATTTTTTATTATTATTATTATTATTATTATTATTATATGGCCACGGCGCAAAGTCGCGTTTATTATACGATTTTAAATGACTCGTCCGTACAATATAACCTAATAAATACAGGCCGGCATTAGCGGCGGCGGTCGTTTCCTATATAATATATTATATAGTTTATTATTATGTTATTTTATTATCATTGTTGTTACGCGCTGCGTCGGCGACCGGGCGTAATAATATCAGCCCGTGCCGGTTCCGATTAGATTAATGTTCCTTTTTTTACCCCTCCCGTTTCGTTAAAACATACGAATAAAACCCGTTTTTTTCTGAAAACAACAACAAAATCGGAATTTAAGCTCGGCACATCGCATAATAATATACGAGATATTATAATATTATTATGTCACTGTATATTCGATTACCGCGGTTAGGTTAGGTAAATAAAAAAAATGGTTTTTGATCGTGTCCGGGGTACTTTCACAGATATTCGTTATCTGTACATTAAGCTTCTTGAATTTATTATTCTATACAGCAATGTAAAATTTCAAATTAAACTAAGTCTAGTTCTTCTAGTCGTACCTATATTATATTATATAAGATTAAAATATTATCCTCCATCATTTATGGACTCGTATATATATAGGTTTAAATCTGTTAGTATACCTCGGTTACAATTCAAATATTGACGTATGGAATTCTGTTATCACTAACGTATACGTGTAATAGTCATATATTATTATACCTAATAATATATCAAGTTTCTATATTCCAGTATTTCACGATGACGTGTTCGGTATTCACTTCGTATTATATTATAATATTACGAGTATATTAGGAGGTGGTACACACTCAAAATTTGTATTCATTTTTTTATTTTTGAATCATATTCATTACCATGGAAACAAATTAATATCAAAAATCAATATCGATGTTGCGTCTGTTCACAATAAAAAAAAAAAAAAAAAAAGGTTTTGAGTATTGGTTACCCTGTAGATATTATAACACATGTACCTACATATATAAATACACACCATTTTTTAATAACCGTTTTTTTTTTTTTTTTTTTGTACATCTTTTTCGTTACTTTACACCTAAGAATTTTTATAAAACGCGTTAAATGTTCATAATTATTATAAAATATATACCTTTTTTTTTGTTTTTTTTTTTTTTTTTTTTTTTTACGCGTATACGTTCTATACTTACGAAACTGGAATGCAGATGTAGAAAAATTACGTTAAAAAACTGCCGATGAGGTTAAGAAAAAAAAAATTAATAATAATTCGATATTTACCATTCGTTCTTATTATATTATTTGTATATATCGTTCGTTTCCATCCAAACACGTGTCAGTGTCACCTATATAAACCGCTTAAAACTAGTCGGTTTATAAATGCGATATATTTTATACAACACGATAGATGTTTTTATTCGTTTTTGGTGTTATTTTTTCTACTTTCTTTTTTTTTTCTTCTTCTTCTTCTTCTTCTTTTTATGCGACTTGACATATTTTTTTTATCCTTACGTGTAAATATATACATAACACGTATTATACGTATCGAACGATCCACGTGCGCGCTAGCAAGGACGTCGCAGGGACCAGACTGTAAAATATTATTATAATAATAATAATATATATAATAATAAAATTATGCTGCGCGGGCACCGCCATTTCCCTTCCGTCCGACCCGTTCGCTCATCCCTCACGTCCCGGTGAACACGCGGCCGAGGCATAGTCGTAGCCGCCACCGTCTCGTACGCCTGTACACGCCGCGCCGCTATAATTAATCTAGCGTTGATGAGGCCCGATAGGCTATTTATGGGTCGGTGCACAGCTGCTTCTGGTATACGGTCACTTTAAACATATTATATTTATATAAGTACAAAAACCACCGAATATGGTCATAAAAATATTTAAAAAAAAAAAAAGAACGGGCTAAGAAAAATGCCATCAAGAATTAACAAAATCTATATCGGATACACGGAAGAATTCGATAGAAAAAAAATAAGTACGAAATATAATACTATTATTATTAAAATATTTTTATACGAGTTAAATAAACGATTTCCCCCCCCCCCCAATACACAGTATAATATTATTATAGGTACGCAGGTCTTCATAAAATTATTTAAATTTTTATTGATCGGTAGTTTAATTAGTAGACCCGAACAAATTCTACCCGACGAATATTCTGTTCGTGATCTCCCCGTTTACGTTCCAATAACCATTCGTATATCTACCATAATATAATCGTTCGCCAGCCTTCGCTCGATTTCGTCCGCGGGGTTTCAAACGAATTTAATATGGACGCGAATCGGTTTCGGAGATCGCAGAATAATTCAAATCGAGTTCTATTTCCTTTGATGTTACCTTAACCTCACACGGCATTTGCTGCATGGTTCGTTCGGTCCAATTTAAAATGCCGAATTCATGTGTGTTTTTTTCCCCATATAGTGCGTATTATAATAATTCACGAAATTAATAATTATTATTATTTACTGTAAATAATGTATAAATTATTTGTTTTGACTAACGTTAAAAAAATTGAATGATCCAGATGAATCGTGAAAAATATATAATTTTCATTCTTAAGGTTTGTGAATGAATAATGAAAGATTGAATGCTGTTATGTTGTGACTGTTTTTACTGATTTATTTTATAATGACACACACACACACATCAACATATTTGTTTTATGGTCCTTCGCGTTAATAATGCATTCCTTTTATCTACAACTAGAACTAACCGAAATCGACTAAATCAAGACCGCGATTATGATGAATCTGCACTTGAAAATAGGTACGTCAACACGTTTTCTAATAATAATATTTTACATTTACCCACTAACCAAATATTTTGAATTCGCTGAAAATTGTATTATTCGGACGTATAATATTGAAAATATTCGAACGGTATATAATGAAATACATAACCAAAGGTTCATAAACGAGTTTAATATTATCCGTGTATACAAAATATATCTTATACCCGATCATTCTTAATTCCTTTTCTTTGATCCTTTATGTATATACGAAGAAAAAATGTCCTGGTGACGGCGTGGAGTAAACATATACGACAAAAACGAGTAATATCAATTACGATAACTGCTATTAGTTATATTACTCGTATACTATCGGTTAAACGAATGACAATCTGTCTAACGAACCATCGTCGCCAGCGGCACATTTGTCTCGGACGTGAAAAAACGGTTCTCCTCTGTCACCGGCATAAATTCAAAGTGAAATCAATGCAAAAATATATATTATATCGTTGAATTAAATTTTGACGTTTTTTCCTTACCGTCCTCGTTTTCGATTCGCGTATATTTAACGAACTTGATATTAAAATAATGATGTAGCATCGTTTTGATATTGTGTATGAATCGCTAACTGCAGAAAAGGGACAAGGCCACTTTTCCTAATTTTTCAGGAATGATCAAAAACCAAACATGGACATGTTCCCTTTCTATAGTAAACAAGAATTTCCAAACGGTATATTTATTGTTTTGTTAAACGGATTTGACTCCTATCTGCAGTAAACGATGTATTTACGTGTGCTTAATGAAAAATGATAATAAAATCAAAATTGATAAAAATGATGGACGTGTCCCCTTTCTGCAGTTAACGATTCATATAGTTTTTCTTATTGTACTGCTGTTATTTGTTTTCAACAAGATATTCGTTGAAAATGTCCGCAGAGATACATCCTTCCATTTCCTCCACAGTTATAAAATACGTATATACTAGAAATTGTTAATCGCACGGCATTGTGTCACCCACACATTAACCATGTATATCCTTTCAAACGTTCATATTTTTAAGTGCAATTGTCGTGACTCCAAACCGGAACATTTACAATTAATAATACTATAATATAATGTCATTACTTACAATAATCCTTATGTGTATTTACAAACCATTGAATTAAACAAATAATACAAAAATACACACACACACACGATATTATAGTGTTCGATGTATATACTCTTTCCCTTTTCATATAATATTATATTATGTGAGAGTGCTATCATATAAAGCACTCTAAAAGTGGTTTATGTATAGCTTTGTTAAAAACGAAAACAATTATTGGATACAAAAATTCAATTAAAACGAAATGTAAACTCGGATTAAACGCACATTCTTACCAACGTATCTGATAATATTCTGAAATTCATGATCATCATAATATATTACATTATTATTACATATACATTTATCGTGTATTATTATTATTATTATTTTTATATATTTTTTTATTTCAATTTTATATATTATGTAAAATAATATTTATATTTCAAAATAAAATAATGATTCTATGTGTGGATCCACGGAAAAACTATCGGTTCTACTCGTATATTCGTTTTATTCATTTACAAATCTGCAGAAATTGGAGTATCAGTAATCTGATAGGTACTGCAGTGTAACAGAAAAAAAAAGAGGTAACTGTAAAAATAATGAAAGCGAGTTGATAAAACGAATAGAAAATATTTAAATATATTTAACAGATAACAGTTATATAAAAAAATACAAGTGCATTATTATATATTAAATTTGAAACGTATACCACTGGCTACAATTTACATAAGAAATTTGAATTCTCGTCTTATTCTCGTTAAAAAAAGAATGAAAAATTTATTTTCACTTGTAATTAAAAAATATTTTTGTATTTTTAATTGCGATAAATATAGAAACAATAATATATCCAAAGAATATATGCATTTTTATAAGATTTTAATATACGAATTTAATAAATTATACGGTAAATATAGTTTACATTACACATTAGATATTTGATTTAATCTATACGTCTATATGTCGTTACACATAACTTAATGTCATATAATTGTTAATTAGTGAATTATATTATTATTATTATTATTATTATTATTATTATTATTAAATATGACTACCAGTTATGCTACAGTGTTCATATTATAATATATAAACATATATTAATAATATCATTCGACATAATAAGTTTGCAGAAGTATTTATATAATCCTATACTTAATGTAGTTAATTACCGTTTAAGACATAATATATTTCTTTTTAACAAAACACACTTAATACATATTTATAAAGCAGGTTTTAATTATATTTAATGTATTAATCTTAATGAATAATATATGTACGTATATATCTTTTGAGCCATGTAAATATTTAAGAGATAACATCACACAATTTTAAATAACAATTAATTTCAGTTTTATATAATCTTTCTAATTACATATAGTAAAATGCATATTATATTATTATCCATATTAAAATATCGTATTCGTTTAAACTTTTTAAATCGTATTATTTTCACCTCGTGCATAAAGTAGGTACATTACAAAGAATAATGAATATATACGAGTACGGACAACGAATGCCAAATTAAGACAAAAAGAAATATTAAAATAAATTCATATTATGTTAGGAAGGTTATTAAGAGATGCCTAAATATAAAAAAAAAACAATTGAATTTAAAATAACTTTTGTTATAATTTTAAATAAATTCTATATTACACGTGTAAAACGTTCACGTCCAACTATTGACATAAATATATACAATTGTTCAATATTATTACATAATCATTGTAACTTGCATCCAACAACTATAATTAGACATCTATTTGTTTTCACATTTTTATATTTATAATAAATGAAAAGGTATTTAACTAGGTAATTGTTAAATAAACATTTAATGACCTCTGAAGTTTGATCAACTAAGTTAAATTAAAAACAACTGAGGCATAACAAAAATCTTTATAACTAATATATTTTTAATTTGCATAAAGCCAAATATGGAACTGATTCATAATTTCCAAAAATACTTGGCAAGGCAAAATCTGTAGCCAATTGTGTTTATATTTTTTACTTTGTCTAGGAATTTTTTTAAAAATAGTGTTGTCCAACTTAAAAAATGTTAATGAATATATTTTTAACCATTACTTATTATATTGTTTTCTTCTTTCATAAATTGTAAAATTATAATTAACCATAGGGGTGAACAATACATTCAGTTTCAGTTATGTGTATTCTAAAATAATAATTTATACGTCACTATTTCAGTATCTCAAGACACATCAACTTATCGTATACCTTCTGTACACCCACATAAATAAGATAATTATATAACATTATAGTATAATTACATTTCTTCACATACCTAATAATTAGGTACCTTTTTATAAATTTTTCAGAAATAGTGTTCCTATATGTTTACAAATAACAAGTAAACACTACTATAATAGTTATTGAATTTTTTATTAAATTTATCATCAATTTGTTGTAAATTTATCGAAATTTTATTATTTTTCCTTTTTATAATATTTATTTCTGTATTCTGTTCGTCGAAATCAAAATCATAAACTAATATTACGTAGGTAGATATTTATTGAAGCAACTATAATCTATAGAAAAATCTTTCCTGAGGCAATCTCAGAAATGTTCTAAGAATGGATAATAAAAGTTGTTTTTTTCGAATTTAATCATATAAAACTTTATTGCCAAGACATTCTAAAATACGTACCTATATATTTATTATAACCACAATTTATCACTAATTAAGAATTCTCGTAATATTATACACAATACACAAGTTATCAAAATATCGCGTTAAAAATTAATGAAGTTTATATTTAATTCGTATATAATATTATACTCTTCATCACTTTTGTAAAATATGTTTTTTCGTATTATAATATTCTATACAATAATATAAATACGACACATCAGAATATTTTATAGATTATGCATATTTTCATATTTATTATACTCAATTTAGTTACCAATTTACCATTGACCATTGTATAAAAAACATAATATAATATTAAGAAACCTCTCTTAAAGAAGTAGGTAGGTACACACATAATAGAAATTATAATTGAATTAAAAATTTAAATGATAATTTATTTTAACTTTTTGTTATAGGTACTCGAAGAATATTAAATGCATCTAATAAAAAAAAAAGAAAAAAAAAGTATTTTACAATGACGCTCACGCAGTGTTCTATATCCTACGTAGACACGAATATTACTTATTTCACTGAGGATAACTTTACATGATGACTTTTGTCTTTCGAGTAAGACCAATAGGGGTACGATTGAAAGAAATAGAAACATTTTTAAATTGTTTTTATAATAACATTTCGCGTACGTTTATCGTTATAATAATGTATAAAAATGCAATGCACAATAGGTACCTACATAACATATTTTACGATAATATATTATATGTTAAATTGAGATATGATAAATTATGTATTTCAAATGATTTCACATTAATTATATAATAGACGACTCTATTATATAGGTATTGTATTTATACGTGTGCATTAAATTACAAATTAAACGTCTAAATTGTTTTCGGAAATGTTTAACTAACTTAATATTGTATTGGGTTAAATTAATATTAGTTTTGTTTGAAGTTAAACATATGTATGATTAAGATTAGTGTGACATTGTACACACCATTACATGCTATTATAATACCATAATGTATCATACAACCACTTGGCACTTTATTTGTGTATTATATTACAGAGTATAATTATAATCTATATTACGTATTGTGCTCATAGGGCGTTTATATAGTTTTATATCGAGCAATATATTATAACATAACAAACTAGTATATACATATAAAATACAATATTTCATCAATTTTTTAGTACAAAACAATGTTTTGCAGAATTGACTCCTGCATAAATAAAAACTTTGAATTCCGTTATAGTCTTTGTTTTGAATTAAAAATATATTTATGGTAAATTTAAAATGACCGTACAATAATTCAAAACTTGTTTTTCTAAAAAAATTTTAATGAATTTTTCATTAAAAAAAAAAAAACATAGTAAATATTTGATCAAGTATAATTAAGTTACGTGCACGTGAAATTTTTAAACCCTGTTGTACAGTACAGGTATTAATATTATTAATAAAAAAAAACCTTTTAATTTTATTTTTTATAACTCAATAATTACTATCAAACGATAAAAAATACCTAGCGATTCGTATAAAAATACTCCATATAGCGAGGTATATTCTAACCCTAATATTGACTATTTTTTTTTTATAAATTACGCTGCATGACAATTCTATGTAATTTTCTCTAAATATACGATTTTATGAAACGCAGCTTTTTACGTATTACCTGGTAGGTATTTATACAACTATATAAATAAACGAAAATTGTGTACCTATCGTACAAAGTATAGAAATTTATGTCATTATCATCTTGAATAGTTACTTTTTCTCGTATTATATAGTTCAAAAAATAGAAAAATATTATTTCAAGTTCATGATATAAAAAAAAAAAAAAAACATATTTTTTGTTTGTTTTAATGTTGGTGTACAATTATTATTATAATATAATTATTTATAATACTATTATGCAATTTTAATATGCTGATATAGTTATATAAAAAAATATAATATAATTTTATTTATAGTTTAATTAATTACATATTAATATGTATATAACATATATTTCTTAATTCTTAGTAATATTTCACTAATATTAATATTAATTTAATTATTAAATTAATTTCAAAATTATAAAATTAATACACAAGAGACAAACTATACACAGATAATTAATATTATGTATAAAACACACATTAATTTGTATGTACCTAAGCCCGAAACTTATTGTAAGTATAATTTAAAGTTTAAAATCGTGAAATGTATTCAAAAATACATCCACATGTGTTTCCAATACTAATTAATTATTTTAAAATCTAAACAATGAGATACAGGAAGTCGTGTATTATAATCATTTAGTATACCCTTATTTAAAATTATACACGCGTTCTAATAGTGAAACAAGAAACTAAAACTAACAAACAATATACACAGCTGTCCAAATCTAATTGATTTTTAACGAGGAAGAAAGAAACAATACATAGCTTGTGTAGACAGCAGACTTACAATGTTAACTATTTCAAAACAATAATATTTAAACGAATTATAATCTTTTTTGAATATGTTCAAATTTAATTGTATACAAATTTGAGTAAATATGTTTGCCAATGTAAGAAGGTAAAAGATCGATTTAAATATAAATTAAATATTTTTTTATTTAAAAATCAAAAGTTAATTTATAGCATTAACGTGTCACTATTAATGGAGCATTATTTATTTATTTTATACATATTAGGTATATAAAAAAAAAAAAAGTTAAATCATTTAAGTGCTACACTGAAGGTCCAGAAACAAAACCAATGCACTACCTAATAACATTTATTAATATTATAATACATTTTGTAAGAACTTACATAATTTCTTACTCGGCGTTCTATATAATGTCAAATATTATAATTTACTACTTTAGTTTATTGTAATTAAACATTTATCATAGAATACTAATGAACAAATTATCTAGTTGGTAAATCAGTTATACTCGAAACTCTGTTTAAGTACAATCAATAATAATAGGTACCTACTATACTTATTGTAAGATCAAAATAATAATATTGTATTACGCAAACTAATACAGAACTACAGCTGATACAATTCATTTTATTTTCAAAGACTAATCGTCTCATGGCTATTATTATAATAATGCAATAGAAGAATTTGAAATTCCTATTTATAATTATTTATTTATCATAAAACGGTATTAATTTATATTAAAAAAAAAAAAATCGTTTCACTTTAACAAAATATCGATATTAAATTACAAAATAACCGTTTTTTATATCGATTAAAAAACATCAAATAAAATATCAATCAAACACATAGGTTGAAAAACAAAATATTAAATTATAATACTGTGAAATTCTTAAAATAAACCTCAATATTTAAATAGGTACATATTTTTTTTTAAATCTAGCAATTTTTTAAATGGTACCGGGTATATCTTTTAGATAATCAAATTTAATAACGATTTTTTTTTTATTATTATTAAAAAATAAACATTTAACAAAATATCATTTATTTCTAACATATAATTTTATTTCTAAAAAAAAAAAAAAAACACTATAAAGTTCCATTAAGAAATAATTTAGATTTTAAAGTGGAATTTTGATCATTTGCCAAAATACATTCAATTTGTCATTAAAATCAAATTGATCATATCTGATGTTTTATAAAATAAATTTAGTATAAATTATAATTACACTGTTGAGCTAACAATATCAGTTTATAAAATATAGGTAGGTACCTATAAAAAATATCTATTAATAATAATTAAAAAAAAACAATTATAAGTTTTTTAATACTTATTTGAAAAGAATTTGCCGATTAAAATGAAAAAAAAATTAAAAACTATACCTAATAAGTTGATATAATATACTGTATATTTAATTTTTATTGCAACTATAATATAAAAAATATTTCAACGCCATCAAATATTATTATAAAAAACAAAACAAAATTGTTTAATACTGACCGTGTAAATAATATTGATAACACGTGCGTATATATCTATATAAAGTGTAAACATACGATACGAGTATATATATATATTTTTTTTAATTTAAATATTCGTATATTTATATTACGCGAACACAAATATTACTAAATATTGTTTTTATTATTATTTACAATACGTATGCATTTTTCTATTTTCATCAAAAAAAAAAAAAAAAAAAAAAAAAAAAATTTTTTTTTTTTTTTATATTTTTTATTTATTTTTTTATTTTTATAAAAAAAAAAAAAAAAAAAAAAAAAAAAAATATTTTTTTTTTTATAAGTTATTGTATATTACCTAAGCATTATTATAATATAAAATAACGAGTAGAAACGTACTATATAGCATATAGGTATAGTGTCATTTGTAACCGATATAAGTAATGATACAATTGTATGCTGGCATAATATTTTCTTATCAGAAAAATAATTTTCCTTCCCAACACCTAACGATCAAACACATTATCATCAAAATGTTGTTTCCGTATACGTACTTCATCATCACACAGTAAACATATTTTCCTATATATATAATATATATATATATAGAAAATATTGAATTAACTGTACGTATTATATATATATATAGGTACATACGGAAAATGTTGGAAAATCGAAAACCTAGTATTGACGTAGTTATAAAAGTTAAGCATTAATTAACAATAACATAGAAAATTGTACCGAAGAAACTTCCATTGGCTTTCTTTACTATATATTGAATTAATAGAACTACAACGTGTACCATAAGTAAACACAAACAAGTGTTTATACCTGTAGTACATTTTAATATTAGTATAATTAGTTTTTACCAAACTCTAAATAATTTAAAAGAATTCAAAATACCATTTTTAAATTGTTTTAATAATCAAACATTTTAATGTTCATATAATAATTATTATAGGTAATGATAATAAAACGAGAAATAACTTTTAAAAATATTTTTTCGTGCAAACATATCAGTTATAGCTCAATTTTTTTAATCTTCGCAAATAAAATATGTCATATTCATATATTATAATCATATCGTTTATCAATAATTAAAAAAAAATTGTAAACAAAATAATGGTCCTACCCATTAAACTAATACAAGAGTGAAATTTTGAAATTTTGAAATAGTCAAATTGTGTGTACTATCGTTGTCTCGTTTTCATTTATGCAACAACCGTAGTCTAGATTATCAAAAAACCAAATATTTATGTCGTTTTTTCATATTAATTATATATTATAAACGTGAAGAAATTAGTTTATTAAAAATATTTCCAGAAAGCATAACACTTCAATACCATGATTGATAAACATCAAAAACGAATACCACAAAACAATATTAAAGACAAATAAAACAACAATATATACCTACCGAAGTATTTCTCTGATTTTTAATTTTTCAGCGAACTTTAAAAAGAATATTATTATTCTGAAAATACTAAACATTAGTTTGCAATCTGAATAATGGAAATTCAACGTTTAAATGCGAGAAATATGAATGTTCAATTATCAAAACACCTGTCAACACGAAAGGGAAATTAAAACTTAAAAACTAATCCGCTTCCCACCTGCAATACGTTCGACTGAGGTTTTATTGTTTGTATTAAAATTGTTTGTTTTTTTTTTTTTTTTTTTAAAAACCAAAAGTTAATTTTTGATTTCTTTTATAACGTTTCTTTATTTTTCTCCTCGGATTCGTCGGGAACTCTTAAGAGCACGTCTCTGCGCGTAAAAGGGTGATTTACGACAACAATAAACCTCCAACGATAATAGTTTATAATAACAATAATAATAATAAAAATATGACGATTTCACGCCCATGAATAATGCATTTCTTTGCGATGGATATTAACTGATTATTATGGGAAGGGCGTAATGCGGTATTGTGTGAGGGGAGGCACCGGACATTGCACTAAACGAATTTCCGGTCAAACAGTCCATCCCCGATCTGGTAAATATTTGGTGGGGATTCTCGTGCCGTGAAAATATAATACGTACCTATATACGTGTTTACGCGGAACGAGAACCATATAATAATGTTACCCGTACGGTAAATAACGGATATAATAATATAATATATTGTCGTGGAAAAAAAAAAAAAATGAAAAATACCTTTTTTTTTAATGAAATTTATATCAAAATTGGAGCACGAGAAAAATCGTCAATCGCCTTCCAAATTAATAATAGGTACAACGCGTGTGTTTTGAAATCGATTTTTTGTCATCATAAACGACGAATAAATTGCCTTTAATTATAATATTATAATGATATAAAACTCATAACAATGTAACGTAAAAAACAACAATACTAAATTTGACATTGTGAAATTAACGTGTTAAAAAAAAATATATATACGTATATAAATAAAAAAAGTTATAACGAAATGAGTTTTTCTAAACTTAATACGTACGTAGGTAATATTATTCAATTTTAAATTATATCTAAACTTTTATTCCATTACTGTATGCCTACTTGTTGATTCGACATGGTCGGCGTGTAATATTAATTATATGTAATGGAATGGTAATGGAATAACTTTATAGCCTATAATAATATAAATAATGTAAATAATTCTCAATTGTATCGTAAACTGTTTTAAATCACTCTGAAAAGACAATAATATGTTTACCGTATACGTGTTACGAGTACGCGTAAATGTAATACAATATTATATAAGAATACAATACATAGAACTGCACTTTAGTTCAAGTACGTGTTCCTTTTTTCGATTTTTTTTAGTAAACCGCTTATTATATCATTCTCGAAGATCAATACATTATATTCTTATACTAGATTATTCTATAAATAACTAATGCGATTTTAATATTTACGAGCTCACACATATAATAATAATAATAATAATAATATAAACTAACAATAAATTATACGTTTAATTAAAAGAAATAAATAGAAAGAGAAAGAGAGAGAGAGAGAGAGAGAGAGAGAGAGAGAGAAAATACATTACAATTTAAGATATCATTGATTTTGTTATTTTTTGCACACATTTAAACGCTATTCATATATAAATTTATGGTGGATATATTTATAACAATTTTTTACTCTCTTATCATATTAAATTACACAAGCATACACTACGCGTAGTATTATATTGGTGTACAACCAGTTATTAATGAAAATAATAATAATAATATTAATTGTACTTAAATAGTATTTTACAAAAGCCGAGCGAACTGAACTCGTGTTATTAAAACAAGTAAACTGTAAACCTCTTGAATACACGCGTATATATATTTTGTGCCATTATATAAACATTAACGACGCGCCACTTCAAACAAAGTAATTCATTGTGTAATTGAGTTACATTAAAAATTTAATTTGCTAAAATCGAAAATTCACTTTAAATTAAACTCGTATAAACCAACTGTATTAAGAACAATAATTTTATTTCTAATTAAAAATTTAATTTAAAGCGGATAAATATAAGATATAAAAATGTAGTAATATATCGTGTTACATAACTATCATACTATCTATGCTAGGTATATAATTATAATCTAAATATAATTGGTTTGAAAAAAAAAATACAAACATACAAATCTAAGATTAGAAGAATATAATAAGTAATTTAAAAAGAAAGTATTCATGAGTTGTTAAGAAATTATATGATATATTATGTTTAATACGAGTAGTTACATAATTTATCTACTTGCCATTAATATTTTCCTATAATTTGCATATAATTTTATATACCTAACTAATAAAACATAATTCCAAATTAATATTAATTGTATTAAATAAATTTAATTATAAAGTAATTTTTTATATTTATTCATAAACATGTTTATATAAAATATTAGTAAAAGAAAACGTGATTTTCTTAAATTACCACGAGATGTTTTTTTTTTTTTTTTTTTTTTATTTAAATTGGTGCCAAAAATATTTATTTAAAAGTAATTTGTTAACTTACCAATGTTTTTTAGCATAATATAAGTAGGTACAAATGCAGTATAAAATAATACGGACAAATATTTTATGAATCATCACAAACAATAATTTGTGGTTATTTTTCATTTTTAAGCCTTTATAGTTCATACCCATGTTATTGCACGAAACGTAATAGTAATACATCTATATTTTATGGCAACGAGAAAACTTTTTTTTTTTATTAATATATTTATTACGTAGAAACATCAATCATAGTCTTTTTTTCGTGATATTTATAAAAACTAAATATTTTATTCTATCTGTCTAGAAAAGGCACGTTAATGCTGTCGTGTCTACTGTGGTGACTGGTAGTAAAAAACCGTTCAGGCGAAAACTAATGGGAAATTTGATGTTACAAAAGTCATCAAGTTATCGGACTTTCCTGTATACCATTATAGAACGTAAATCTTGAATCAGCAAAACTCCGGACAATTTTAATGAAAACCGAGAAATTAGAATGTGCAGAACTTTCAATAATTTTCTCCAAGCTTTGATAATATTAGTCAACTTAACCCATTTTAGATTAGATAACAAAAAATATTCCTTGGCTGAATATTAGTGATAACTGATAACTGATATCATAAAAATACAATAAAGTTAGGAAACTAATTTTCAAAAATTCAATTATTATAATATTAATTATAAAATATTTACTATAAAATGTTAATTTGTCTAATTGTTTAAAATATATAATTGTAAATTACATTATATTACTATAAAATAAAAACTTTCCACATAATTTATTATTATTAATTTTGATTATAACGATAATAATTTAATGATTTTCAATTAATATTGTTTTTAATTTTCAAACTACAGTAGAAATTATTTTTTTACAATATTATAACAATTATATGAATGACTATAATAATAGTATATATAATATATCTACTATTATAATCTTAATATAAGATTATAGGAAAAATGTGCGTATGATAACAAAATATTATATTAAAAAAAATATTTAAGAAAATCATTCACGATTAAATGAGTAATAAACACATATTGCTTATTATCGCGTAGAATTATTGGAGAAAGCAATTTAATTCTAATGACTTTCATAATGAATTATTCATAATATTCTTCCTTGAAAAATATCAACTTCAAAGTTCTTTCATCAAATATTTAATTAAGTTTTATTACTTATTTATATTCTCATAATAATAATAATAATAATAATAATAATAATAATAATAATAATAATACAATATAAAGTTAATCAAAATATTTTCATGCTAATCAAAATTTTATTTTAAAATAACAAAAACGCTAAAATTAATCGATTATTTTTTTTAAACCTGTTTACTGAAAAGCCTCATGTATCTCAAGAAAAATCACTTCGTATTGGTTTTATTGGAAAAATAATTTCGTAAATCAACAAAAAAAGCTTTGTGTGTAACACTATGGAAATTGCCAAACAATTTACATGGGTAATTGAATAAATAACCCGTTTTAAAAAAAAATCCATCGAATTCACTTTTTACATTAACATAAATTATTTATCTACTATAAATATATTTTATGTATAGGTAAGTACTAATTTTAATAAATTCTTGTTCCACGTTTAATTTTATAAAATACACGAATAATCGTTTGTGATAAAACGAGTATAAAAAATAAGTATAGGTACCGTATATATATATAGATTAATATTTTAAATATATTATTTTATAATGTGCCAATGAGTTATAATTAATATACAAACAGAAAATATTTAGACGAATTTTGCCAACGAACACGTACATGTTGTATAATATTGACGTAGGTATTGTAATTTTTATTATTATTATTATTATTATTATTATTATTATTATTATTACTAGTTATAAGTTATAAGTTACAATAATATTATTCTCGTGATGTTAATACACTCGCAGGTGACTCGGCCCAGTAAAGAATCGTCGAATGTTGAAGTCGAACATAATAAAAACCTTGTTCGTGATTTCTTTGATTTATTCTTAATAAGATAAAAAGTTTTGTTTTGTATATTTTTCGTTATTAAACTTCAAATTTAAAAAATTCACACGTGTGCACTTATTATTACACCAATCATTACTGACATACTTATAATATTACAACACAGGTACCTACTAAGAATGGTTTTTTTCCCTACAATATCTAGTCGATAAATGAAGAACAGAAAATTTTTTTGTATATACTCGTATTTTAAGGCTCTTCGATCCGTTTTCCTAAAAATAAAAACTTGTAAGTACACATATATAATGAGCGGTTGCACAATACGCTGAGCATGAACAATAGAAGAATATCGTGTACGGAACGACGATGATATTCGAATAGCTAAATTTTACGGTGAATATGCAAAAACGAAGGTAGAAATTTTGCACGGATGTTGGCAAAAAAAGAGGGATATTACTGAGTACAACATGACGTATATGCTCAATAATGAAATGTTACCCTTCCTTCATTCAGTAATCTTCTTTGAAAGGATGTCAAATGTCAATTTAAATTAAAGGGTTAATATTCTATATATAACAAAGGCATATTGAAATATATATATTATATAATACTTCTAAACCCTATTTACTTGTCTTCTTTTGTGAATTAATTCAAAATATTAAAATTAATGTACTAAAATAATTAAAAAGAAAAAAATTATTCCTGAAAATCTATAAAAATTATTATAAGTCATTACTGAAATCTAAATACCTTCAAAAATATGAAATTTTAAGTATATTTTTTATATAAACTACCATTTTATTATATATTTAATACAATTTTATACCCTAAATCAAAAATATGATACTAATAATCAATAAAAACATTATTGTTTTAAACAATTCTAAAAATCAATAATTATTAAATAATAACAATTAGACACTGGAATCAATCACAAACTACAAATATTATCATATAACCAAATAAATTTATTTTATATTATTAATAATAAAATAAAATAAAGACAGGGAAAAAATTGCAATGACCATTCAACAAAGTATAATGATGCGTTTAAAATGTTAAACTCCTCTGACTTCGATTCGATTTGCCTAACCATGAAATTCTATATATAGGTCGATTAAAACGATCATAATGATAGGATAAGTTGACTGTTAATATGCCGTGTATATTCCATTTAAAATTCTGAAGTATACTTCTGTACCTTTAACATTTTTTATTCAGATCAGGTCACTGGAACGAACTGTTTATATATATATATATAAAAAATCGTGAAAAATGAATATCATATTTATATTATGTCAAATAATATGTATTACAGATATAACTATATACTAATATTTACAACGTTTACATTATATAGTTTATTGTAATGGTACAATGCCATAGAAATGACGACAGAAAACGTATGGACGTTATATATTTGATTCATCATAAAATACAGATATATACAACATTTTATACGTCTTAATTTATTTTTTGTATCGTGACTTGTGAAAAATATTATATTATATATTTATACGACAATAATAAATCTATCATACGCTACAATATTTAACTTTTCTTATCTAATCGCTCAAATTAAACAATTTATTCTTACCCTTTTATAGCATAAAATTATTTTAAAAATTATATACTATCATCTACTTTTACTTCGTCTTTCATTCCCAGAAACATGAAATCAGCCACGTAATGAGTAAACTCGACAAAAAAAAATTGTTGAAAAATAAACGTAACAAACTAAATATTACATTGTATTTACAATATATTGATATAAAATTATTTATAATTACCTATCTTAAACTTAATGTTTTCAATAAGTTTAAAAATAAATATTTAATAGATTAATTTAGTTATTAGCCTTTGTAAATATTTAATTTATTTTAAAAACTATAAAATATATTTAATTTGTAAAAATATTTTTAAAAATAATAAAATAAATACCGTCAGTGCAATAATATATTATGTATTCCAGACAAAAGAGTTGGTTAAATAATGAATTATCTTTAGGTAAAAACAAATCATTTATTTACTTAATATTTCATATTATATACAAATATTTAATATAATGACTATCCCAGTGTTTGCTAAATATAATATAACGAACGTAAATAAATCGTTCATGCTATTAACAGAAAAAAGATATACTTTGCGTCACCTATAACGAATGTTTATAAATTAGAGTCTATGACATTTTGAATATTATACATACGAGATACGACTATACTATACTATACAAGTAGTAAAGTTTTTAACTAATCATAATCAGTAAAATAAACGTAATAACAAATAATTGAAAAAAAAATAAATATTAAACATCAATACCTACAATAAAAAATAATGTAACACAATATTTTTCTCACGACACCATATTTTAACTCCTGATAACGTTTTTTTTTTTCACGAAATTCAAGTGTCAGCATTATGGTATAAATATTATATTTTCTATTAACCTATTTCAGTATTATATTTTAAAATATCAAAGCACATCAAAAACAACATTTTTGATAATCATAAATTTTCAAATTTTTCATGACGTACAAATATCTTGGTTTGATTTTAATTAAAAATAAGACAAATCCGGCGTGTTTTATCAAACTTAAATTTTGGTAGAGAGTAGAGATCTTTTCAATTACAAAAGTAATTTTTATTTCTTTCACTATAAAATGATAAAAATAGTTTCTACAATAATCATATTTTTATTATCACTTTACGAGTTTTTCACAGTTTACCTTTCGGAACTTGAAAAGTTTTAACGATAATTTGATAGTTATAAGCATTAAGCGCTCAATTCTTCGTGTTTTCTTTCCTTTATCATTATAATAAAATAATATTAAAGATTATGTTTTTCTTTTAACATATAATATTTTAATCCGCTATTAACTTTCATATTTATATATTTTTTTTTTTTAATTTATAGTTTTTTGATATCAAAAGCAATTATTATTATAATATTTTAGTATGCAGGTATGCATATTAATGTAAAAACAAAAATATTGTGTCTACATATAATATTGAAAGTAGTTATTTAATTTTAAACGAATTTTCTGTAAAATATTATGGGTATCGATTTCTTCGTTCAAAAGTTTATGTAAAAAAGTAACAACATCAAACACTAACCTTGTGATCTTGCCTTGAATTTAAGTCTAGAAAAATTGTCAATCTCGTTAACATTTTTGAAATATACGAGTATAATATGCATTACATAAATTTTAATTTTAAATAATAATAATCCATATATAATATCGATGCATTTTAATATCTATACACAATCTTTTATATACCAATTTATACGCAAATATTAAAAACAGCAACTTCAATTTGTAATAATTATATTATTTAAACGTTATACTTTATACTTATAATATATACCTATTACCTAATAACGATATAGTCGACGAGAATTATAAAGAATAAAATGTATGTATTTTTAACCGAGCAGCGTTGTAGTTGCAGAAGTACGTTGTTTTTCTGGGCGGTCAAGATATTATTTTTTAAATAAAAATTAAAAATCGATTTAGTTCCGAAACAATATTTACTTTTTTTTTTTTTTTTATTGTCGATCGAGATAAGAGTCACGACGATCATTATACATACAACGTGCGCTAAAAACGTAATCTGTAAAGACGTGCGTTCGGTATTATTGTTTTCATTTAACACAGTTCATTTTCATTTCCAAGTGTATAATAAGTAGAGGTTAACTTATGTACCTTCGTATACCCATTTATTATAAATACAATGTATATTTATTGCGAACGTGTGTGTTATTAATTTCGACATAAATAATAGCATAATATACATGTCGATATTTTATGCGAAGTTTACTGCTCGGAAAAATATTGTACAATTCGTATTTACCCACGATCCTTTGCAATATCTATTACAGAAATATTATTGTATACGTATAACAAAATAAAAAAAAAAAAAAAAACCTTCCTAAGTAAATATTATAAAAAAGAATTGTGTATACTCGTACGCTTATTTATAGACGGACTGTAGATTTTTGTTTAGAAAAAAAAAAACCACTATTTTTGATGACGTATCCATTTATGTTACATAAAACCTTAATACCGTTCAATCGCAAGATGTCGTTTTTTAATATGACCGGATTGAGCAATTATTCGTGCGCATATTATACAATATCATACCATCTATTTAACGTGTTAGACGACGACGACGACGATGTAAAATAAAAAGTATTAAACATTATATTTAAAAGAAATTTCAAATTTGTTTGGAATTCGTGACACATACATACACAATTATTGTTTACACGGTCGTTTAAATAAAAGAAATAATTATTTTTTAAAAAAACTTTTTCTTCAGCGGGACATTATGTTAAATATTACCGTGGGGGTTGTAATATGCGGGGTGCCCGTATAACAATATTCAAAATTATATTATATGAGTGCACACACAAAAGCAAACGATTATAATATATTATCCGGGCAGAGAAATACACGACGTCCAACGGAGCAACATCCGAAGTATGGACGGGCGATTAAAAAACCCGGTCCAAAATATTATAATATTATTATATTATATTCGGATTTAACTCTCGCGGAGAAACACGCACCGAGTATATAAAATAATTTTATAATAGTGCTGTAATATATACGAGATTTTATAACACGGTATATAATATTATTTATAGGTACGAGAGGATAGATGACCGCGGTTGGCCGTAGACGGAAAAAAACAAAAACAAGAAAAATGTTAGATAAAAAATAAAAAAATACTAGGCGACCGGAGCCGGTTTAACACCATAAACATGGTAATATAATATTATATTCTGATGCCGGGCCCTCTTGTTTTTTCGGTGCAACGCCGATGCATGCGCGAACGATAATATATTATTATTAAACCTACTCACGGAACAATGACTATGAGGAGATTTCAGTCTCTCTCTCTCTCTCTTTCTCTCTTTTTTCTACGTCTAGAATTATTATTATTATTATTATTATTATTATTATTATTATTATTATTAT